>JAQFZY010000578.1:0-24815 GCA_034696285.1 Hypogastrura burkilli | reverse complement strand
TAGAGCCAAGCCCGCTAAGCGGCGGAGCCGCGTGCGCAAGTATAAGACACAAGCCGAAGGCGAGGTCGTTACTTGTAATTGGTTAATTTATTTAACTCTTTTACAATTTGCCAAAACAATTTTTTTTACTGATGTGAATTAAATATGCTTATAATTCCTTTCAATTAAAATTTTGTAAAATGACAACATTTTAGATTTGGTCAGATTTTAGTTTGCCATTTTCTCCAGACCTAAAGGGTTTAATTGTAAACGATTGGGATATGCTGTAGCAACTCTATGTATCAGAAATTATAATTCAGCCCACCTAGGCATCTACGACGAAAATAGAATACTTTTGGGCGCCCAAAGCTCAGATACCTGTTATTCTTGTCCAGGGTTCAGCTAAAGAGGTATATCTCCTGCATTTTGTGTTTCACTCGTCCTTTTCTTCAGGAATTTCGGAATTAGATTTCCAGGATCGGGAAATGTCATCTAAATTAGGCAGTAGAGCATTCCGGTGGTTTGACAGGACCCGAATTAGATTATCATAGTAGTACATGCCCACTTCTGAGTTTATGTATGTAAATGAGGTATCATGTTAATGGGATCACAGTGTAGCCCTAGGCCTCCCATATTGGTCGTCCAGCCTAGTCTCGACCCGAGTCCATTAATGAACTGAAATATTAACTGAACTGATTATTTTGAGACACGAGGCTTTTAGTGCCTCCTCCCTACTCCTCTTTCATTTACCAACGACCAACGAGATATCTCGCTAATGGACATTTGCGGAGCTGAGTATACGAAGGCTACTACCTGTTTTAACAGTTGAGTTTGATTCTGACTATGATACTCAAAGGCCCCCGGCGGTTCCCCCACTATTGGTCCAGCTCAACCAATTCTGATAATTTCCCAGGCTACAATTCAGTTAGGTCTGTCCATTAAAGTTCTAGGGGATCGAGCATGAATTATGCATAAAATGATTGAACCACATCATTATAATTTCCTTCCTTTTAGCATCTGTTTACACTCAGAACCAAGGCTGAGTACCGGAAACTCAGTTCCTCTTGTGTACACGGGTTGGATACAGGAATAATGGAAGGAGAATGTATTATGGATTACCGCATCCCTCCCACTAATTCAATCTCGGCTGCCTCTTTTCCGGCTCCCAGTTCAAACCGGAACCCGCCTTGCCCTTCTCTTTCGGACCAACCATGGTAACTCAGTCACATTACAGTAGGAGATGGGACTTTCCAAAACTCTATTAAGTATGTGGACATTATATGGCTCAGATTGGATTTAAATAGGTATACTAATAACTCATCTGTAGAATACCCCTAATTTGATGGAAACAACGTGTTAAAAATTATCACTACCGGTTCTAAACATTTAAGAAAGTTGCGGAACATTTGGCTGTTTGTGTAATAATACGAAGCATAAATAACGAAGAGTGCGTACGAAATAAGAATACTTACACCACATTACACCTACATATTGATAAGATAAGGTAAGGAACAGTAATCGACATACTCCCCTAATGTATAATTCATTCATTTTCATGAGAGTTACGTTCCAAGGCCGGATAGAAGGGAGTTTGCCATGCATGTTCTATACACTTTTCCACAGGAAATTAATGTTGCAGAAAGTTAGTCGTGGAAAGTACTTGAGCCCCTCATAAATATTTAGCTAGGGGAAAGTGGATTCTAAATTCTATCTGAGACCCTCCTTATTTAATTGCCATTGAATTACTTCCCTACCTTGGGACACGAGCAACGAGCCCTACAAGAAGGTCCTCAGAGAGGCTTACCGGAATTGCCGTTATAACAAAGTTACGAAATAGTTATCTTTAGATCCAAGGCTGTTGTGGTGAGGGTATAGGATAAATGAGCCCCTCTTCTGCCAGACGTAGGATCTTCCCTATTTACTCTTGAAGATGCTGATGTAGTGTATAAGTGCAGGAAGCCGGAAGTGAGATACAAGACGCCTGAGACATGGATTCCCGGTTACCGGGAAACCCCATGCTCTACTACAGGCCTACAGTGTCGGCTCCTAATGATCGGCACAACATGTATTAAGATTTAGAGCCTAGTGAACCATCCGGTGTATAATGTTACCTACATAGCATAGAATTCAGCCCTAATTTTGTTACGTTATTCTTTCTTCCTGGAGCCAGGCGCTAATGTATTACAATAGTGCTCGTATAATTTTACATACACTTGACGCCTTATGTGGTGGACACTAATGGAGATGCCATGGGCTAATGTGGCTGTAACTTTCTCCGTCCACAGAAACCCTGACACTTTGAGCCGGTTTCGGAAATACCAGAAGAACCCTCGAGCACGTAATTCACTCTCGGAAGACAAGGCTAATGTACTTCATAATGCATGATCCAAACTCTTTGAAATTCTGGCAATAATCCCCATTTTTCAGGCAGGGCTCACTCTGTACCAATACATTGTGGCGTGGTGCTCAGGGAATACTTCCCAAGACACAAAGTAGGAGCAAGGAAGAACCACGACTACGCACCTAACTTTTTCCTCCCATCTAATTCCATTAAATTCTAATTTCACTCCGAAATTTTTCCCAGGGACGTCCATAAAATTCTATGCAGACTTACCAGGACCGGGTTCCCGGACCATGTGCCCTGAATGAGAATTGAGCTGTGTGAGATTGACAAGGGACTCGTAAGTTCTATTTATTTGACTAACAAGGCCCGTGCCGGGGCTTTGGCTGATTTTGCGGAAAGTGTACGGAGGTCGTGGGCCTACATTGGACACTGCCTGAGCCTGGCCCATGCATCTTCCCAACTTTCTCCTTCGGGGACCCGGACACGGAATGTGCAACAGGAAGGACAGAGGCCGGGGCTGAATATATTTATCATATGGGAGCTCTTTGTCATGTCAGGGTGGGACGTGGTGGGAGGATCCGGCACAGTTGGGCTACTATTATGTAGGCACTCTCAATGTATCAGGGCTACCCGCAATCCGCAATCTGTCCTTAGGCCCATTTATACAATCATTAGCTTCTACCAGAAGGTTAATCTCGAGCTAGTGCCGTTGGGAGAATAATATTGAGAAGGAGGATGAATAGAATAACTACGCCCTTCTCTGCTTCTCTTGTAGCTCAAGGGAAAGTCTGATATGATAAGCTCGGTCTCTTTACCCGCGTCCAAAGTAGGAAATTAAATTGTGATTCAATTCACGATAACTGAAAAAGACAAAAGGGAAAATTGCAAGAATAACTGTTGCTAGCTTTCACCACTGGTTCTAACCTAACCTAGCTAAACTAAAACAAAGTGACCTAACCTAGCTTGATCTAAATTAAAGTAACACAGCATAACTTAGCCTAACATAAATTAAATAACCTACGATAACTTAGCTTAATCTTGTTGATAAAGTATAGTGCCTGATCTATTTGTATTTGTATTTATCCTTCTGAATATATCTTTTTTTAACGTTTCAACTAATTTACGACATCCTTTTTGACTTTTCCACGTAGCTATCATATGCATTAAAGCGGAAAGTGGATTACACAAAAAATGCATACAAAGTAAGAATTGTAAAAGACAAATATGATATTTTCCAGTAATTTAGTAAGTATGTAGTACAAGTACGAGATACTTAGGGTCTATGATAGTAATGATAAGGATCTCACGGAACTGCATTGTACATCTTCATAAATATTTGAACTCTACTTAAGAGGGCCATCCCGGCACAATCTAACTTTCCTTGAAGTTGAGACTGGGATCGGGTTCTATGTTAAGCTATCGGGATCCGGGTCGGAATTTAGGAGGGTTGCTATAGGTAATTCCTTTGCATATTTAATGGGCCAGCGACTTCCATTGTGGACGGGAATGACGGGGTAATGGGGAGCGACTAGATTGGGAGGATTACATAGGTCCGGGCTCCACTCCTACTATATTGGAAGTCCATAAATCATTCCGAACCGTGTAATTATACCCGGGCCCATATCCCCACTCCTTACGTGTCCCTACCATTATATAGTCGTTAAGATAAAATTTACTTTCCCCTGCCCTTGGCACTTTAAAGAAGTCACTGCTACGTGGGGAAAGTAGGCCCGGGCCCTCAAGAAGCCCCCACCTCAGCACACGAGATCCTATCCATCGTCTCAAAGCACTACCTATGTTTCCACAGTCCGCAGCCCACAACTCATTCCTGATCCCTGAGCCCCATATCCCATAAGCCTCGTCCTTAGACTTCAGGACCAGGCTTTAAGTCTCAGGGCCCCACCAACCACCCCTACTGTTTGTACTGGAATCAGGCCCGTGGCCGGAACGGAAAACTTTGTAAGCGTTTAAGAATTCAGAGTGGGAAGTTCATCCTTCGTCCCTTGATACAAAAAACTTGGAGCGTAAGGCTCCAGGATTATCATAAGGAGGGGATTTCACTGAATAATCAAAAGGATACGGACTTAGAGTCAGGGCTCCGCTTGAAGGCTCCTTTTAGCTGGCCCCGGTTTCCTGGACAGTATTGGGAGGACAAAAGGGCCAGGCCCAAAGTGTTTCTACAAAGAAGATTATTGAGGGAGAAAGTTTGTCTTTTGACTACAAGAGGGAAATCCCTGAGGAGCTTCAAGGCAGAAGGAAAGACAGAGTTTTCGGAGGGTTCGAGATCCAGCTCTTACCTGCCGAACCGGGTTCTAAATGGGAGAATTGTCCAGGAAAACCCTAACCGTCCCTCCCTCGATGCCCCCTCTGAATCCATCGAAACCTAAATTTTTCATTTCAAGACATTCGAAATCCAATTCGGCGGAAAATGTGCCGTGAGGTAGGAAGGATCTCCAGGTCCGTGGCCCAGGTATACATAGGTTTCTCTGAAGTGAGTGAGACGAGACGGGGGATGTGCTCATTTTTAGGATCTCTGATTTCCTTCCGACCCTTTCCGGTCTACCTTGAAATTGATATTTTTTCCATTAGGTATCCCATTTCGTTCTTCCGTCCCCATTGATCGCTTCCCTCATTTTAAAACGTTCTGTCTGCTCCTCGGGTATTCCGGGATACATAAGGCTGTCGGCCAGTGCCGATACTCGATACATATAACGCAATGCCGGTATAGAATTGTGATTCTAAAAATACATTAGTGTACGCAATCCATACAATAGAAATGTATTGTATTTAAAACTTCTTACACAAAATCTGTCAATAATATAGTCTTTTTTATAGTTCTTCGGATAGTGACAACGACTTCTCTAGATCTAAATATCTATACATATTCATCTCATTAGCACTAAAATTACGTACAAGTTAGTTTAAGGTAAGGTGGATCATTAAGCAGAAACTAAGTTAATTTTAAGAACTGAATATCACTGTAATTGTGTACCGCATAAGGTCCCGTTCCTTATTTTTATTTATTTTAATCCTACTGAATCAAGCAGGTCCTCGGGCCTAGACGTGTTGACAGAGCTACGGCTGAATCAATTAAATAAATCATTCATTCATTCATTCATAGTCTTTTTTTAATAAATGTAGTTGTTAAAAGCTTTGAGGTCTGGCACAAAAACGTCTAAAACACACGAAACAGGTCCATTCCAGCTTTCCTTCATTTACATTCTTTTTGGTAGGTAATAAAAGTTTTGATTTCCAAAGTTTTCCAATTGAACCCTGCTCCATAATTTAATTCTTAAATAATGGTATGCCGCCCCTTCGGCATCTGGAGCATAAGTCAGCCCAAAGGTGAAACTTTCCGGTGTCAGTTGAAATTATAGTCAGCCTGGAGAAAGTGGCCGGGATTCGTTGGCTGGATTCCACTCGGTGGTGGTAGTGGAATGAATTGTGTGAGAAAAAATCGTAGTTTCAGTTCCTACTAATGATATTGGTGCCGAGAGGGCTATATATTAGGCGGAAGTTATAAGTTATGGTAGGCCTGGTGGATCCCAGTGGAAGGGATAATATAGATCCAGGTATGGATCCATCTCCAGCCGGCATCAGGGTGGAATCTTGCCAAGAAGTAACTCAGTGAGCCAGATACCTGTTTCCACGTGATTTAAGAGGCTTATACTACTTGATTTGGAGACAGGCAGGCTTTTTGGGCCGAGAACCATTACGTTATTACATCCTTCCATCCTCCACCGATTCCATCCTCATTACGCCTTCTCATCCATCTACGTGTATGCACTCTTAAATCCTTGAGCAGAATGTCAGTTCTAATTCCCTCCTCTGGGCCTTCCAGCCCGTAGGATAGGAATCCCGATTAGGAGGAGAAAGGTGCAGTCGTTTGAGGGAATTAATTCAAATTAAACCTGACATCCTTTCCCTGACAGAGCTAAGCTTGTAAAAGAGGTTGTGACCTTAGACCTGGTCCCTGCTAATGGCGTCCTTCGAGTCCCTCCTGATGCCGAAGACCAGGACCGACAACCATTAATCTACTACTAATATAAATGATGATGAATGTTGTCATGGAGGAAAGGGCAAATGAAGAAGTTGAGGCTCTTAAGCACTCACGCCCTTAGCCAGAGCTAGATTACTGAGCTTGGCAGAAGGCCTCCAAGAAAGTTATTAATTTCCTTCTGTTCTTCGGGTAAACATGATTAATGTGAGTAAGGAGGCCGAATACATTAGCAGATTGATGAGGGGGATTCCCGGGTACGGGCAAATCAAAGGAAGCATCGGTCTTCAGGCGCCGAAAGTTTCTTATCATAAAAGGTATGCAAAGTAAGCTTCCATTTCCAGATAGTACCCAAGGTGCCGTACGAAGCATTTAATCAACACTTTTGGTATTTTCAAAATGGATTAGCTTGCCATTTGCAGGAAAGTTTTGGGTCGTGAAAAGTTCTGACGAAAGGATCTGAATATATGTACAAGGAACGTTACGACTACGTCTACGTGCGTATTACAGTACATAGTACAATATGATTTCCCTTTGTCTCCCTGTTCCTCTTTCAGCCTCTCTCTTCAAAGGGAAGTCGTAATTAGTTTTCTGAATTTTTAGAACCGTGAGGGACTAAACTTAAGAACTGGTTTGGGATGCGTAGCTTGTAGATACGCCGGCATTGAGGTCGGTACCTAAGGTCTGAGTTTTCCCATGCCCTTAAAGTATAACTGTATTATGCAAAATGGTCCGTGGCTTTGGATCCATCCTTCAGTAGTAATATCCCATAAACTCCACACTGTACGTAGTTCATAATTCATAGGAGATTAAATTAGGGAGCCTTGGGATGCAGTTTCTAGAAGGAGCCCATCCCCCATTGTTCCTCATATGATCTCCATTTCCGTCTCCAAGTGATAAGCTGAGTCATACAAAGGCCTTACTCTGCCGAAAACCGCGAATCCCAGGTCTAGGTAAATATATTATACATTCAGGTTCTCCATAATAGATTCGCCCAGCCCCCGCCATGGATTAATTCAGCCAAGGTGAGCACTCATCGAGCTTTCAGTAATTTGATCCTGAGTGCTTTTCCCTCTCCGGCCACATAAATCATTCATTTCCAGGATCAGAGGAACCATTCTTATATTCAATATTTGATTGTATGTATTTATTAGACGAGACTCCTAAGATTATGCCTAATACAATAGACTCTCCACGCCCCCGCGATTCTAAAATATAATTTAATGGTTATCGTTAGTTCCATATACTTCTACTAGTACACGCCTACATACATAGATATAACTGGTTCATTATTACTCTGTCGTCTGAAGCTCTTTGACTAGCCAGGACTAGGACCTCAATAAAAATAGGATAGGCTCTCGCTGTTGTCGTCACTCCCCGAGAAAGTAATTAGAATTAGGGGCTTTCCTTTGCCTAATGAACGGAACATGACATATGCACATGCCGTCTGCGGGGAAAGGACTCTGTCTCCAGTACTAGCTGCCAGGTCCTAAGTGTTTCCTGGTCAGAAGAGACTCTTATTGTTATTAGTAGGTTTGGTGGATTGATGTAATCAGTGGAGCTGACTGGAGAGGAGTGTCTCCTCCACTCTCCCTCACCGAGCACTCGGGAACAGAGGCTCCATGTATCCCAATACTAGTACTAGAATAGAAAGTGGACTAAGATTAGGACTTTCTGCCGGGCGGACTATTTACCAAATTGATTTCTCCCCGTCCAACCCCTTCAACTTGAGTTTAGAGAACGAATCTGTCTTCTCCACTTCCTTGTTGTGCTCCAGAACTTTCTCTGACCTCTCAGCGGGAGGAGTGAATAAAATGTATTGGGCCAAGGACTTTGGGTAATTTATCAGCCGAGCGGGATTGTCATGCCTGACAGTTTCCCCTAAAGATTATTAAAAATCGATCCCTCTCCTTAGCCCTCATTCCTGATTCAGGCGGGGTCCGGGGGCATGGATAGGATACTCAAACCCCTCAACTCTCCAATCTCCCCCTATCTTTCAATGTTTGTTTTTGACCAAGCAACAGTTCCTGTCGTTGAGTGGAGATCCTTGACTGCTGGGCCGGGTGGCTCTGATCAGAGTGCCGTTGCAGCGGATGACTGGGTATAGGTCCCCGGGTTCTTTGGGCTCTTGAGGAGCGGCGTGAAGTGGGCCGAGAGTGAGTTGAGACAGAAGACCTGTGTGAAGGTTTCCCGGAACTTCTTGCTCATGACGCAGTAGAGGATGAAGTTGATGGCACTGTTGAGTAAGGCGATGAAGTCCATGAGGTCCCCGAGCGGGTCGTAGCAGCGCTGGAAGAACTGGTCCCCCAGGACGGCGCTCAGGAGGCCCAGGATCCCCTGCGGGAACTCAGTAATGAGGAAGAGGAGGAGGATGGCAAGGAGCATGCGCGTAGTCCGATCCGCCGTCTCACTGCTGCCGTCGCCCCCACCGCTCCCGCCCGTCCGCTTCGAGACCAGCTTCTCTTTCCGCCGCTTGGCCTCCATGAGGGCGTTGATGAGGCGGAAGCTCACCACGGTCAGGGCCAGGCACGGGATCAGCTTGATCACAACGCTAGACGGGAAATAAAAAATAGATCAGGATTTCGGGTCAGGTTTGGACCAGGGCTGTTGTGCTAATGCTTTGGCAGCGGCATCCTCTACTATATGCTCGTTAAACTTCCCGATGTCCGACCGTTTTATTTGTTCTGTAATTGGCCGGTAGCTGAAAGGGAGCGGAGAAATAAAAAATATCGACTGACGGCTTTTGTTAACAAAGTCACACATAGATGGCGCGGGTGTGTGTAATATCTGCATAGTTAGTTTTAATGTCACAGTCGCAGGTACGACGGAGATGTCCAGAAAATGTGATTGTTAGATATGAAATCCAATGTTACGCACCAGAGCTGTGGTGTTGCGCACCAGAATTTCTGGTGCCGGGCCCGTCAGTAGTAGTATATGGAATTGAAAGTTACACCCTAATTCTAGGTTTATTTTTTATGTATTGTGAGTCTGTGGAACAGGTACCTACCTAGTAATGTATTATAGAGTCTCGCATGAATGAAGAGCCCGCAGGTCTGCACAGTAGATTTAGCATAATGGCTTTGAATAGGAGTCACGCAAAGCTGGGATTGTTGAGTAGCTCAAAATTAATGACCGCCCATTTTGTGTTTAGCCCACTTACAATGGGATTTTGGCCCATAGGTACACTTTAGCATTATCAACGGAGTCTCGGGAGGGGCTTCTAAATATGCTAAATTTAAAACCGTTGCCCTGGATGTGGTGAAACGTTTTGGGGTATTTTCGGTTTAAAAAGTGTTTGAGCCCTCAAAAAATCCTTTGTAGAGGGACGCCGTTGACTCTGGTACCAGCATGTGTTTTTCAAATGAAATCCTGATTAGGCCACTACTGGGAACTTGTAAGGTAATAAGTCCTCTTTGGAATATATTTTGCATTTCATTAACTACAAACTACTAGACCTAAGTTCAGAGCTCAAGTAGAGGATTTGGGAACGAACACGGCCACTAATGAACTTGACTTCAGTTGCCAACATGTGAAAACTCATGATGTCTACAGAACCTAGCCAGACGGCTCAATTACATCCTGCTCATATATTTCAAATTAATTCCATATGTCTCTTTGTGGCCGGAGCACCAGCTTTCCTCATAAATTGAGGCTTAAACAAAAGGGCGGGATCTCATTAGCCGGATCAGCTACAATAATTATTAATTAACTCTCCCTACCTATTGTATCTACTTATTACAGCCTACGCACTACGTACTGGCAAATGAGGGGATTCCCTGTTGTCCAATTCCTACATCAAAGTCCTGTTCTATTCTTATGGAGAGAAAGGAAGGAGTGCGAGCTCGTACTTTCTCCGCTTTCTCCCTATCGGACTGTCGTATGAATATTTCTAGGAAGGTCTCCCGGGGCTCTCTACTGGGGTCCTCAATTACAGGAGTTCATAAATCCAGATTTTCGTTTTATATTCAGAAGGTAGGGACAGCTGAGTTCGTAATAAGGCTAGGGGACTTTGTTCTCCTGCTGGGCTTCTATTTTATTATTGCTCCCGGACTCTGGATGCAGGATCCCGGGAGGGCATCCCTCTATTTGAGGAACGGCGGATATTTGGAGAGCATGTAATTGGGAAGTTGAGAACAAATAGAAGTTGGACTGGAGCTTACCCGTAGATCCAGAAGTTAGTTCGCTGGAGGAGCTGATTGTTGGCCTGGGCGAGGTCAGAGAGGCCGACCCTGTAGGACTCCGTATTTGACTTGTTCATGGCATGAATGGAGAAGGCCAGGTAGACCGGGGTCGAGATTATCGGTGAGAACACGTAGGCGGAAGCTATGGCCCATTTAGCCCGGCTCATGGTGCACCAGGCCTTGCTCCGCGCCGGGAGGCCCACCGCAATGTAGCGCCATACTGCCAGTGTGAGGGTGAGCCAAATTGAGACCGTGTGACAGACCTATGTAGAATAAGAGATCAAATACTGAATTTACTTCTACTCTCCAGATGGAGCACTATAAAGTCAAATACATACTACCTTATACTACTAGAAGGAATAAATCAAATCATTAGGAAATGTTAAGCCAACACGTATCTTTCAATAGAAAGAGAGTAGTACTTATATGGGATTTTTTTTAAGTAATAAAAATTTACATTCCGAATCCAGGTAGGATCCAGTTCGATAGATAGCCTTAGATTTCTAGACCATCTGTAAATGTTATTTATACTTATGCAATGTCACGTAGTTTAAGCAATAATTTAAGCAATTCTACTAGGAGATCCTAAGTACGCAAGCCTGTAAAAACATCATTTGGCTTCATCTATATATCTTTTTATCCTTATAAATAGCTTTATGGTTCTTTAAAATGTATGCTGGTTCACGAGCACTGCCCTGGCATCATTTCCACGCTGTACTTCGATACTGATTTATTGGAGGAGGACGGCAGCACTTGCACAGAATAAAGAACTAATAACTCTTCTGCATAGAACTCTATTTACATCCGTTCCCATTGTCTGTAAAAATAGTGATGGGTGATGGCTAAGAATCATGGAGCAGGTGTGTATGAGTTATGAGTTCTGCGTACTCGTGTACCTATGTATAGTGGAAGTGGAACTGATCCGTTACGCCTGAAGATGAAAATAAAACAAAGACTCTCACGTGAAGTGTCAAAGGCCCTTTCTCCTTTTCATTACTTCGTGGAAATAAAAGGAAAGGATGAAGTTTCATTATTAGAATTTTTCCTCACATTTCAATAAGATATTGGAAGTCCTCGAATTGAGATATGAAAAGCAAATATTTTACAGGACTTCACGCCTCGTAATTGAGTCCTCAGTCAGACTCCACTTTTTAATATTTTCTACGACAGATGGGTAGGTAAGGTAGTCTGCCCTACCGTTTCCGCGTTCAAATTATAATATAGAGTCAGGTCAGGTAGAACATAGGGTTCCACTATGTTTATCCTCTTACCGAACCTTAATTCTTCTTAAAACAAATATTAGACACGGAACCATGTAATTTACATACAAAGGAGATATTATATTTGCAGGAAGAATATCCCGCTAAGGATGTCGCCAAGCTAAAGTTCTAAGTTTGAAATGTCAAAAGCACTCCTTTCCTAAAGTTCTAACATCTTCCCTGGAGGTCTCTGTAAATAGAACCTATTTGGCAGTAGAAAGTACTTAATGTGACTCCTGTATAAAGAGCATCTATATTTTGGTGGTGGTTGACTAACTAGTGCAGCGTGGGAGCTAAAAGCTAGAATCTAATTATTTTTAGTGCATTAGAAGCTGATTCAGAAGGGAACTGCACCACATTTCCTTTGACAGCTACAACATCAAACGAAATCTGACTATAAGTATTATGTGTCTGTGGTTCCCATAATAGTCTACCCTTAGAACATGTGTCATAGGTCACAATCTGTCGAGCCCCTATCTTTTGAACGCGGAATAGGTATTATTTATGCGTTTCTTGGTAGGTACTTATGTTCTGCGTAAAGATTTCTTCTGATCTTGAATACAAGGCTTATCCTTTCACTCATTTGCATGACAGACACACTGGGTGTCCTTTGATGAATGGGTTTACCTTATTCTGGGATATTCGCGCCTCTCTTTAATGTTAACTGTGTCTTCAAAGGACTCCCGAACGGAAGGGTTCCATGAACGGACTCCTCCTGATCAAAACCATTTCAAAGTGATGACATGGACGGGTTAGAGTTTGAGGAGTTAGTATTAGGGGTACATGATGCAATTAGAGCCAGCCCAGCATTTGGGTTGAATGTTCATTTCATTAGTCTGTAGACTGGTGGAGTAATGAGGACCTTGAGTAGAATAACAATTGGATGTAGAAAGTCCGGCTTTCATTACTTTCCCTCTGCGTCGTTAGGCTGAGGGGAAAGTCAAGAAGAACTAACTTAAGTAGAGCCCACTCAACCCATCCGTTTAAAGTTTCACTACGTCAGTCACCTCTCTCCTATTTCTACCCTCCCTGCCAGCTTTACCTGGAACCTTTCCCGAACAACAGTAATGGATTATTCAGGAAGCTTATCCTGAAATTGCGGAAAGCGTAAGAGTTATGGCTTATGGTTGTGGTCGTGGTCATATAAATATGCGTATATTATAAGGACACTTACTCACTGCCCTCTGACTACAGCATTTTGTGTTATAACTTCCTTTTATGGCACCTGAAAAAATAATCATGAATGAATAAATAATATTTGGGTGCATTCCATCCATATTTAAAGATCTATAACAAGTTGGAATACACGTATGGAAGGATAGGTAGTATTTAAAAAGTTTTCAAACAGCTCATGTACCTAAGTATACGTGACCTTAGCCTTAGCTTAAGGGAGAGCCCCCTTCCTTGTTATCTATACTATGTATTTATAATTAAATATACGGTTCTACTATAATCACAATCACGCTTTAATTTCTGTTGTTTGTCGCTTCGAGGCTGGTGGTCATGTTAACACTGAGCCAAAGACAGGCCAAGGAAGGAAGTCGTGCCCAACACAATATCTTGTGGCCGAATCTTGTAGGCAAGTGGTCCTGGCATGATTAGGCCAACCTAGAACTACAAGCGTGTTCATTACTAAAACCCCCCTTAAATACCTATTCTTCCCAGATGCACACGACATTGGGCGGGACAGAGAAGTATGAGGTAAGCTGTTCTAATTGACTGTTGCGTGAGTTTATGGGGCGTAAGTATTTGGAAGTTGTAGGAGAAATTTCCCCTTTGGGAACGACAAAGAACTTTCCTATTTACTTAATCTCACTCCATTGAGCTTGAGCCGGGGTTTCTCAGTTTCGAGACGCCTCTTATTATTAAGCTTAGGAGAAGGCAGGAGGTGAAAGTTTGCGTGCGGGATCTGGGAAAAGCCCTGAAAGCCCTCCAGATTTTCATTTCCCACTCCAGCACCTCTCCTCAATAACAAAAGGACTGGAGGCCCATAATTATCACCAATCTGGAAGGGACCAAGCCTCGGCTCCAATTGGCATCGTTATTGGGAAAATGGGACAATCCGTTCCCTCTAATCTCCTTCAATAGGACCCTCGAAAATAGTAATATGACTAAAGTTCTATTTTCCTGCTAAGCGGCCGTAGGCGGACAAAGCACTTATTCATTGGGATTAGAGGGAGGAGTCACAGTCAAACCCGGTCCCAAGGGATGGCAGGGATCAATTTATACCTAAAGGGATCCGCCGGATAAGAGTGAAAAATAAGGATTTGTTTGGTTCGCGTCCAGGTGGATTTCCTGAGAACTCTCTAATAAATGCGTCAATACTGGTTTCTGGGAGAAGGATATGGCATTACTCTCGGATTCGACTAAGTATGTAGTTCAATTTGCAAGTACTTCCCTGAGGGGGTAATAATTCCGTGCTGGACAAAATTAAACTTTATCAGCAAAAATAAACCTACCTGGAATGTTGCTTTTACTATAAGAATAGAAACAATAGGAACTAGGAGCCCAAAATAAAATTTGCCAGACATGTTTTTGCAATGACAACTACATACAAAGGCTATGTATTTCCAGAACTAATTAAATATTAAGATAAGTTCTCTTTACTGAATTAAATTCAAAAATTTAAATACAAACCTTCATTTTTATACTGCTCAACCTAACCTAACTTAGACGGTGAAATCTAGCATCTAATTATATCTTTACTCAATGGATTTAATTACTTTTAGTTCTGTAATATTTTAAACGTTACAGTATAGGTATCACTGTTATAAGCACTACTTGCCATTTAGATACCATTTAGAATTAGCATTATATTCTGGAGGAACTCGATTTTTTATGGGACGAGGATGCTTAAGGTTCTGTCAATTCTGTGCATTGTGCAAAGATATGATGTATGCTCAATAGGCTAGTCTTCGTAAAAGTATTTGGCTACGCTTAATGTAGACTAAAAGGTACTCTAACCTATCATTACCTCGCACTTTCCCCGGAAATCATTAACATAGTTCAAGTCATATTAAAATATGGTGGCCTATATTGAGTGTCTACGTTCACTAAAGATTATTGTAAAATTGTAAAGGCTTCTGAGTGTAGATGAGAGATTGAGGCCTTAGGCCTTGTTTTGACTGTAGTAGCTACCTGCCTCCTGATATATTGTTATGAGCCTTCCTTGAGAATCAATACGGAGGGCGAGGCGTGATAATCCTTAATTTCCCCGCTGCTGCCTAAAACCGGCTGGGCTTGGGTGAAAGCGGTCCTAAAAGTTTCCCTTTCATGTTTATGTCCCTCTCGGCGTCTCCCCTTCGCTTCCTCTTATTAGGGGTCTGACTGAGTGATTTAGGTCTCCGGGGACTGTTCCTCTATTAATATTAATACCGTAAATAGTGTAGAACACACGGACCTGACACCGGAGATCAGGTCCGGGAATAGAAGGGAACCTGAGTCTCGTCACAAGGCTTCCGCCTACCCCTTCTGCCCGTGTTCAGCCTAGGAAACTCCGATAAAACTAATCATGAAAGTACTAGCACTTCTCCGATATTCTGTACTACATATATTCGTACCAAAGTTCGGGTCTTCTGAGCAAGGTATCTGTCTACCGAGCTGCCTGACAATTTGGTAAGCCGAGCCTACTTTTTCCGAGTTTTATTCAAAACTTTTATCATTCGTTTCATGGGAACCAGAACGAACCGTAATTGTACACGCATCAATGCTTTGAGCCCCAGCACATACTGTGGTCTAATTTGGATGGCGAAAACAGTTCTGAGAATGAGCCTCTCACCTGTCTGGATTGGAACCGTTTGGGTTTAAGCTCCACATACATATCTAATTTCAACAGAGTAAATTAAACACTAAAATCTACGTTTTATACAATTCACCGATGTGAACGGAGTATGGCATACCAATACATACATACATATACGCAGGTACTCATGGATAGCCGGAATAAGTTTTCACGGGCAAAATGAAAAACCAGCACATGTTTGTGGGCCACTCTAGAGTACCTACATATTATATCCTTCCTGATAAAGCCGAAAACTCGAAAAACTTTCCTGCAAACCCGCAAAAAACTTTATCTGGCGACGCCCGTGAATGTCTTTAACTACTTAACATCTTGCGATAAAATCGTTAGCTTAATGCTTAGCCAAATGATTAGAATCTCAATTAGTCAGGTATTTAAGGTACTGTATATGGTGTACAAGGCTTTTTGATGGTTGAGGCCTCACTAATTTGATTCCACAGAGTTCAAGAGATAAGTTGATATATCCAATATCGCATTCAAGGTAAGTCGCGGAACTTGCATCATTATGTTGAAGACCTATTTATATTGAACATACGGTACCTAGTACCTACCTACAAATATAGTAACTTGTAATAAGATATTGCATTGTGTATTGTGTACCATGGATAATTGTTAGTATATTTTTTGTGGTATATTCGTTCACATATTTAAGCCGATTAATAATTTATACCTATCAGAATGGGATTATTGGATACTACACAGTAACTTGTAGAATGATGATACGGAAAGTTTAGCTCAGGGCTTGAATACTAATACTACCATTTATTTTAATCTTCGGATGCATACCCAGATTTTATTGCGTACTATATATTTGAGTAGTTCTACCCATTTGGCATGAGAGCTGAGCCAAAGTTGAGCGTAAGCATTTGATTTACATGATCCTAAGCTATTATATTGATATATATCATGTACGCATGTAGTATCTAAGACAGAAACCTTATTCATTTAATTAATTGGCCTAATGAGGGTGGTCTTACGGCCCTATAAGTAAGTAGCTTAAAATGACTAGCTATTCATGGAAACTGGATTACTGAGCTCTATTCATCTTGTCAAGTTCCAAGAAGCTGGGACAGATCTTCCATAGAGAAAGTAGTGGGAATATCCTGCACGTAATTTACAAGGTCTTGGACTCCTCCATGACAAACATGACGCTCACTTATTATCCTAATCATGAGAGCATCTTGACTTGACTATGCTCCCTCTCAACTGTGTAGAGAGTTACTCAAGTGTATACACAGGGCCGTTAAGGGAAAGCTCATTTGCCTCAAACTTTCACCATCACAAAAAAGATAGGGCAAGGCTAAATTAAATATGTTGCAGATTGTTTAGGAATTTGGGCAGTATGCATTCAGTATCTTTATTTGTCCTTTTAGGTAGTGTAACTATATGAACTCGTGTCTAAAATAACTTGGACGTAGAATAATGTGTTACCATATGAAATTGTGGATTAATTGAATTTGCCTTCCGCAACTGAGCAGTCAGTATGCATAGTGTTCAATTTCCTAAGCAATCTGCAACATACACATAGTACTGAGTGCTGCCTAATAAAAACACCTTACTGTTAGTGACTGGGCATCTCCACTTCAAACGGAAACTTGAGAAGAACGTGCGAATCAGAACTGCGTCTGTTTAATTGGGTCAAGGGACTAGAAAACTATTCAACTGCTCAAGTAGACAACTAACTATAATTAAATGCACCTACCTGGCAAATGAAAGAACAAGTTTAATTTAATTCCTGAAGAGCCCATTTGATACTACTTTGAAGGTTTGGTTTGGACGCTCTAATAAAATTAAAATTTGAAGTGCTTTCTTCCTGATTTAATTCGAATCCTCCTTTGCTCATTCCTCATTTATGTAATATTTATGTAATAAAATAGAACTCCTGAGTTGGGAATGGAAAGAATGACATTGGGCGTCCCCATCCCATAATTGCTCTTCTCTATTAAGATCCTGATTTTCGACCACTAGACAGCCTTGACACTTGACGACACGCGTCCTGCCCTGACATCTCAAACTGTGCCATATGATGTCAGATGGAGAAAAAGCCATGTTCACCGCAACTCCTGTTCTGGAAGAGACAGGGTGTGATGGAAATTAGAGATAATTCGCTCCACTATAAGTGTCACCGGACTCAGACAGCTCAGATTGGGAAAAAAGCAATGCGGGGGGGCTGTCAGTCCGAAGAACAAGACCAATATTTCAGGCGAGATCAGAGTGGGGAAAGTTCGGATTTCGGATCCGTCTCTCAGCTCTTTGGGAAGGAACTGATTCGGAAGGACTCCATGAATGGCCCCGGAACGGAAAGATGGATGATGGGCCAAGGGAATAGACTCATATTTGTGTCACTAAATTCGGATGTGGTTGCGGGTCCTTGGATCCAGTTCGCTTAAGCCGGCTATACCCTCTGCGGTTTCACTTCACACTTCATGCTCCCACGACCAGTTAAGGGAGGATTAGGACCGAGTTCCAGGTTCCATTCACACTCCGGAGGTTGGACCTTGATTAAAGTGCAAAGGGGTCCCATACATACGAGGGACATTTCAAAAGAATTGGAGTAGTACTTTCTATTGGTGACAGGGGCGGATTTGGTGAAACTGGAGAAAGTAGAGAAAGGAATGTGATACGCACATGTTTGGCTTTTCTTTCAAGACAATTTTCCAATATTAAATTTTGAAAATCAATATAATGGTACGACATATTTAATCCTAGTCTCTTTTATCGAACTGAACTTGCGGCCTTGATGGGAAGGCCGAACTCGGGATCCAGCTGCAAATATGTACCGCGCGACTACATTTTTATATTGAAAGGCGGCCCTTGTATGTACATATACCAGAGTGAAAGTCCTACCTGTGAGAAGTTGGCATGGACGAGGACGAAGAAGGCCCATCCATAGGTATACTTCGTTTTCCAGATGTACATGAAGCAGGCGTAGGGGATGTACTCGACCATGTTGAAGAGGTCGGCCAGAGCCAGGCCGGTCAGGATTGCATTTGTGGGGCTGATCATCCCTTTCCTTGTGAGGACGATGAGGTTGAGGAGGTTGGCAATGCAGCCGAAGACGCAGACGAGGACGCTGGTCTGCCCGTGCCACTGCCGGTACGAGTCCTTGAACGTGGCCCAGCCCGTGGAGTTGCAGTAGAGTGACAGGATCTGGGTCCCATTGGTGGCCAGACTCTCGTTCCCTTCCAGCAGGGCGTAGGACTCGTTGTAGGGCTCCGAATCCATCCTCTACACATAAACAGAGCATCATTAGTAGGACCTAATCATGACGGGGGATGGAACGGCTTTTTTGAGGCGCCGGCTTGGGAGAGAAGATGAGGAATATCATTACTCCTGTCATCCTGTCCTCCATAGCCGCCTGCTCGGCTCGAGACAGAGTCCCAATAAAGACTGACACCAGGAATCAGCTCAGAGCTTCCCCGCTATGCACGGACTATGTCGAAGATGGATGGAGAAAGCGGCTCCGCATCCTCACTCCTTCAAATCGTACGTAGCAAGATAAATTAATTTAGAGGCGCCAAGAAGGGCTGAAGCGCCGAATGAAAAGGAATACAGCCCTATATTGACAATCCCCAAATCCCTAAGCCGTATCAGCATCATCCTAAAGTAATTTGGCGGGACTATACTCCAAAAATAATTCCATTATTAGTGAGCCGGAGAGTACGTGACATGACAGATGCTCCTTCTAGATTCGGATTTTGATCCGTGCCCGTGAAACATTATGTAATTCCTTATTTACGGTAGAACGCACAGTTGGGGAAATTCCTAGTACTCTCCCCACTTCCGTCCTGGATTCTCAAGTGCTAATTTGTTCAAAAGGCCATAATGAAGAAGGAAGGAGTCATTTTAGGCGGTCCGTAGAGTTTGAGTGTAGGAATACGGAGTAGCTAGGTCTCGGGAGAACCAAAAAAGTAGAATTGGGCTTTTAGGCCCATTTCCACACTTCAACCTCTTCAGTTCTGTGTTCTGTACGGTGCTGTAGAGCGTAGAGCCATTAGGCGACAAATAATAGAACCTGTTATAGGGACCAGGGACTCCTCAGAACAAGAAGTGGGAAATGAGGACAGCGTACTTTACAAGGCATAATGGGATTCAGAGCCCAGTGAAAGTGATGAAAGAACAAGAGCACTTCGATTCCAGAGCTCAGGAGCCACTTTCTATCACTACTGCCTGTCCCCGTACCAGCTTCCGTCCGTCGGTCTTTAGCACAAAAGTCAACGGCAATTTTAACCCCAGAACTTTTGTAGCGGGGGCTCAATGTAATGGAAGGGAGGGCGGGTAGCGGGTACTGATTTGATTTTTGATTCTTCCATCCCCTTACGCCTCACTGCTCCTGAATCCGAATTGGGAATAAGAAGATCTTAAAACTCCTCCAATTTTCCTGGAAGATGGGATTTTGGAGTCATTGGAGATGGGATGGAATAAAATTTGGGCCAGTCCACGACACTTGATTTATGTACTTATCTTTTTCCTGAATACATAATGGCACGTTGTTTCCAATAGGGAGGGCAAGATTGGTGATTTGCATAATGGGAACTGGCTCTCCTTGATTTCTAGAGAGGGCTTTGGGAATGGATTGTTCTCTTCAGTAGAACGCCGCTCAAAATCTTGAAGTTCAGAGACAGGCCCAATTCTCAAGAGTGTCAAGAGGTAGGTCGGTAGGCCTTTAGATGCCTGAGGTACATCTAGTCTAGGCTAACCTAATTAGCCGCAAACTCCTTCCACTCTATTCTATTACAATGAGACCCAATCCATAAGGCTTTCTCTCAAAGTCCCGGAACGACAGGGCAGGCAATCCCCCTTCAGGGTACCTGGTACTGAATATTTTAATAGTGGAGGTCATTCACTTACAGAATACACAAGCCGGGCTTTACGAAGAATGAGGCAGCAAAGTGGAACGTTAATTGGAGCTTCAGTCGCAAACTGAAGTTGAGAACAAATGATTCACTTTATAATAAGAAAGTCTTTTGCGCAGCAACTATTAATTTACATTTAGTTTTTCTTTCATTTATAAGACTATGCATACCTATTGGGTACATCTAAGTCTTCATTTTAAAATTGAGCACTACATAATCAAACTAATTCGAATTAACATGACTACATTAATGCTTCGTATCGCTCTAAATGGAATTGAGATTTGATGTTTTGAGTCCCAGATAATTGCATCTCAAATATTTGAGAGGATGTACAAAGTAGGATGTTGTAGTTATTTACAGTAGGCCCTGAATTGATCTCAAAGTAAATATAAGATCTTTCTTTGAAATTGTAGGAGCCATAAAAAAAACATGCTATAATTAAATATGCCAACTATTGCATTGTCAACTATGTTGACAGGGAGATCAGAGAAAGTCAAGGGCTCAGACTTAAGCGTTCCTGAGTAGCTTCCCTTCCTATAAAGGCGGAGTAGATGCAGAGTGGTTCTTGGTACTCTGATACCCAGCTTGTGGGTTAAATGTAATCTTGTTTGCCTAAAGGCATATATGTAGCAACAGAATGTATGAAGGTTCCTTTACCTATGCTAAAGCAATAATGGGAGCATTCGCTCCCTAATCCAGGGAATGAGCTCTAGTGCTAGGCATATAATTATGCTTAATTGCCTTGGATTCACTCGTCCCGCACAAATTCCCATATTAAACCGTAGCGAAATAACCAAGCTCCCCAAATTCATCTAATGAGATAGGTACCCTCAGGGTTTCAGCTTTCAATGACACGCTCCCACATAATATGTAAAAATTGGTGACTTTCGAATTATAATTAGGCATGTATATTTGCATGGAACTATCCACCAAGTTTTGTAGGCTAGGTATATAATAAGCTTCAAGCCTGTGAATTCGTTAACCCTAAAAAGGAAATTCAGCAGCAAATAGGCAATTCATTCGTGCGCGTAGCATATACTCTGACTTTGTGAATTCTTTGATCTCTTTTTCCAAAGGATGTGCATAATTAGCCCAAGTGATAGTAAATATATATTAAGCGCACGGGGTGTTCATGTGCATTCTGCGTTCTACCGCTACGTGCTACGTTCACATAAGAGCTTCTAATAATCCTTCCAACTGGAATGCTGTTAACAGCATTAAATTCAGCTTTTTAATTTAAAACATGTCTTCTTTGTATCAGTACAATAGCCACTCAGATCCCGACTCAAGAAACTTCCCGTGAAGCGTTTTTCCGGTTAAGTATTCAAAGGACGACTGCCAAAACAAAACGCTTACTTATGCCGTCAACTTTCCTAAACTAAATTAATTAATCATTCATGTAGCCTAATTAGAGCCAGTTCCAGCTTGCTGGGCTTTCCTTGGAACTTGAATCCTAGGATATTATTGCATTATGTCCGCTCCCTCTTACAGCCATCCCTAATTAGTCTAAATGAATCTGGACCTAATTAAATACCTATTTACGCAGTAGAAGTTACCAGCTCTAGCTCGGAGACGGCACTCACATTCTCTATAAATAGAAACCGTTTTGGTATCTAACTCTTTACATCGTTAGGAATGTGGGCCGTTATAAAACCACGCGCCTGTCCAAAAAGTCATAGGGGCCAATTCCCTAGTTTCCAAGTGAATTTCAATTTAATGTTGAAACTTATACGTGAGCTTGAGTCATGTCAGGCTCAGCGCCGGTTTCAGAAAAGTTTGGGGAAACGGACTGATGATAATTGCTTAGGCATCCTGTATGTTCTTCTTCTCTTTCTTTCATTCCCTATTTAACCTAACCTTACTTCATTTTAACTAAAGTAACCTAACCTAACCAAGTGACCTTGTTCAGGTTGCAGGCGTTCTAGATCTTTAATTATATTTTCAGAAACTTTGCAAGGAGTAAGGAATAAACTAAAGTGGTTTTCCGCAAACCTTACAACGAATGGATGTGTGTGTAGACCAACCCAAGTTAGCGCGCTCCATATATCCCTAGTAATAGGGATTGAGACCATGTTTTATTAGAAACACAAAATTTACTATATATCCACTCACAAAACCAGTCATAATCTTTCTTATTGTACAACTTTGACCCGTCCACCCGCGGAATTTCTTCAGGTAACTATTAAGTAGGGATTTGACGCTAAGGAAGCGTACTAATCTGAAAGCATGAGAGTTATACTAGTCCTAATGGAAAGTTGGGCAGCACGCATTGGAATGGCCGGAGCCACTAAAGCGCATTCCTTGTACCAAGATGTTTTGAAAGGCCTGAGCCTCCCTGACGCCGGACTGGCTAAAGTGAAGATTACTTGGGAGCCTGAGAAGTTCCTTGCTTTCTTAACCAAGTGTTTGTTGAGTAAATGGAGGGACTCATCAAGTTTGGTGTCTGGCCCAGAAAGGGAGATCCAGGAAGGGGAAGAGTGGGCCTGAAAGGATCCGAGAAAGTACTGCTACTACGGAGGAAGTGGGATAATGGACAGAGAGACCGCGGGCCAGATACAGTGGAACTCCCGAAATGCCCGAGCCCTTTTCCCTCCGTCCGGGATTGAATAGAATGAGGGGGTCATTAGGAAATGCCATAAGCCATCAGACTATTGAATGAAGAGAAGGACATGTTTCATTTTCCCAAGGGAGCCCGGCCCTTTCTCTACGGACCAAATGCTAAGGACTTCCACTCACTCAAGCCGCAGCCTCTTCGCCTCATTTAGGACGGCCAACGGAAAAGGTCCGTCAAGGAGCTTGTTCAAGGATGAACCAAATAATAGTATTCGGAAACTCCGTTGGAATCTATTCTTACCTCAGTCCGAAAAATAAACGTACAAATGTCCTTTGAACTTTTATTTAACCAATGAACCTCATGAACATTTGATCATTTAAAATGTCCTTTGAACTTTTATTTAACCAATGAACCTCATGAACATTTGATCATTTAACAACTTCTTTGAATAATATTTATTAAAATACTAGTATTCTGTATTTGAAAGAAATACAAGATTTTTGCCTATTTATACCAATTCGTTAATTACGCTAAAAATTAATATTTTCTATATACTTTCTATTGAAAATACTTTGAGTTTTTACGAATTGATTAAACTCGGCAAGGGCAAGTATAAGGCAACCTGAGCCAATTTAGAATATACTGAATCCCGATATAGGAGCCCAAAATCGGAGTAGGGAGTTCAAGAAACGTACCCCCGTTATCATAGGAGCACGACACGCCAGAATGGAGTAGGAAGATGGAAAGTCACAAGTTGAGGAAATAGCAATTACAGAAGAGCGTGTACTAAGCCGGGGCTAGAGCGGTCACTGGTTGTGCTTTGAATGTCAAACTGGACATATTACGCGTATTATGAGCACATCTGAAGGCCTCCTCGGCCCATTATTAGGCCCAAGCACAACTACGAGGCTTCGGAATTGAGGCTGAGCTAGCAATAACCTCCAATGAGAATGAATGAAATGAAATTTTCCCCGACATTCCTCCTCCGTTCTTACTGAAGGGAGAAAGTAGCTTATGCAGTTGTTACTTTGCAATAAATACACATTAAGATCCTTAACTTTCTGGGCGGGAAGTGTCAGGGAGCGGGACTGCTGAGCCAGGCGTCTTCTTAATTACTTTTTTCCCTTCGTCATATCATAATACGGGATGCCAAGGGGGGCCTTCGGACGTGTGAGGAATGGGGATCATTATTTAATCCCCAAGAGTTCAGGAAGTGAGTTCCGTGTTAATTTGCTATTATGCTCCGGCCCTGCCAACTCGGCTCACTAAAGCAGGGACCCCACAATACTTTCCCTTAAAATAATGTAAAACATGCTCCAAACGACCCGTTTGTAACATTACAGCCCACACCTTCCCACGTAGATAGACAGATAAGCGTGCGGGAAATATTAATTGGGATTACGGCATGACCTTCCCAACCTTCTGCATTTCTCTCTTGACCCTGATTTGTCATTTAAATACAGGAAGTTGGCCGTCTGGTACTTCCAAGTCAAACCATGTGTAGGCTCAAATGGCTCATAGTACGGATAGGAAAAGCTGACCTTTTTGCTTATACTGTCAATAGTGGAAAGTGAGTCCTTTCATCTTGTATGCTCTCTGTAATACGTTTATCAAATAATGAGATATTCAATTCCATTGTTTACGAGGCCCTTGAGCTCCAGGGAAAGGACAGGCTCTCTTCAGGAAGGATTAGTATTGTGTAGGTATTAATTCCATATTGAAAGCAAATGAGCAACGATTTAACTGGTTCTCAAAAGCTCATTCTTGAGCCTGTTTGTTGGCCCAACTTTCACTTCTTTAGAGTCCCTCGTGTCAATGATTTAGGTATAGATTTAGAATGTGCTCC
>JAQFZY010000577.1:0-24826 GCA_034696285.1 Hypogastrura burkilli | reverse complement strand
CTTTGGGTGCTGACTGGTCACCCTGGTGACCCGAGCCCCCGCAACTCTATGTTCTATTCTGCGACCATATATGTCTGCTACTTAGGTGCACAGTAGGACAGACTGTCAGCCTTTTAAAAGCAAACAAATTCATATAATTATTTTTTACCGAGTAAAAATCTTTTTTTTTTTCAGTAAAAGTCGTTATTTTTTTTGCACTAAAAATATTGCTTTTTAGGTTTTTTTTTCTATTTATGCATGCCGTATGCTTACAGCCTGCTTTTAAATAGTACATGACGCAAAAAACCCATAAATTAACACTGTGTCAGACCTGGGTCTGACGTCGAAACTTTGGTAGACCGGGTCCCCATCCTATAGGGTAGCTTTACAGCACGGAGAAGAGCACTATAGACTATAGTTCTCGAAACGTTTTGGTATTTTCGTTCACGCCATTTGAAGTTTCAAGGCTACATTTTCAAACGGAAACTATGCTTGGAATAATCAAGCCAGCGCGTTTTGAATGAATAGCAAAATAAGCCAACCTGTCCTTATCGCAGAATGAAGGACAACCTACATTTCTTACACTCCAAAAATAACGTGCAACCTCTGTATTAGTTTAAATTTTTAAAACACAAAATGTACAGTCGGTAATTCTGCATTTTAGCTCTTTCCTAGTAGGCTAGCATGATCTTAAGATCTTCAGCACTTTCCCGTTTCCCACGACACGGAGCTTTGCGTTTGTACAGACTAGTCCCAATTTAATCCCAAAATTTCACTGGGGGTCATGGCCACTGGCCACTGATTTTGAGGCAATTTTGCGAAATCCCCCAAATCCAACCAACTTAATTTGCCGCATTGTTAAATAAGCCCCACCCTATTATCTATAGAACTATAGAAGGATGCATGGATATAGGCGTTTGTCCCTGGCTGTTCAGGTGTATGAGTTGGCCCGCCTTCTCATCGTCAACTCTCGGGTAGTGTGAGCTGTGAGATGTAGCGCACTCGAGCATGGAGCATGGTAGACTGACTGGTGTGTGTGACAGTTCAAGGTAAACCATACACGTTCGTAGACCCTCAGAAGATTATTCGGAATTCTGCACTTCCAGGTATACGATACCGTATGCCATATGCCATAGTGTAGTGGCAGTAGGCAGTAGTAGTGAGAGAGACTTTCCGGTGAGGTTCTGAGTGCGTAGTTTAAAAGTTGATAATAATCTAACTTTTGAAGAATTGGCAGAGTGTACTCGAGTCGAGCCGAGATAGTCCAACTTGGTCCAACTTAATCATTAATAGTATATTTCGTAGCAAAGAATTAGACGAAGTGGTGACACAAATTAGTCTGTATTAATCTAAATACATATAGGTACCCAATGTCCCACGTCGTACTTTAAAAGTCAACTGTTTAAAAACTCCGTTTTGGAATTAGAATTCATAAGTCATATGTCATAACACGCCCCTACTTTTCTTCTGTGTTTTAAGTTTTAACAAAAATAGCAAAATAGCGCTTAGGCTCGTTACCTTACGTTACAAGTGATAAGGCAACAAGTTGAGTATCAGTTATTGGTTATACTTAATAGTCAATTAGTAAAGATTGGAGATCTATTCCTATTCCTACATATTTTATGACGACGATGACTGCAATTATGGTTACAAAGTAGAAACAATAATAGGTACTACTGACTACTGATTGTAATCAGAAATGGACATCCGAACTCAGTTGCTGTCGAACGTTAAAATTGAGTCCTTGTTTTCGGAGCCGGACGACACTTTTGGACTTTCAAGTGAAGGGAACGGTTGCCGAGTCAGTAAGTGAATTTTTTTTTATTATACGAATTAATACTCACACCAAAGTTCATTGACCCTAGAGAATTCTGGCTAGACCTAACCTAACATTACACGTATCATGTATTGCATAAACTAATTATTAAGGTTATGTCCTATACTTATCATCCAATTCAAATCTACATAATCATAAGTCATAAGAACTCCATTTGCTATCATAATGCACAAGAATAACAATAGTCAAAGTGAAATATCTTTAGTTTGAATAATACTTACATCAGTTTCTATTACTAAGAAAGAGGGCTTTATACATATAATAAATTATTTAGTCGGCGATAATACGCTAAATTCAGAAACTGAAATTGACAATCGTGCGACATGATGACAGACAGAAAAACGCTAACCAATAATAGCACATAAAGGCATAAATGATTTGGCTTATGTATAACCGTTAGCGGTGACGGTGAATAGGTCGGATTTACCTTATAATGTCATGAGTCATGATGAGAATGATCCCAAATTAAACCAGCCTCTATAAAAATATGCTTTCCATACGCATCAGTCGTATGTTGCTATGGGAGACGGGAGACTTTGTTGACATTACATTTGAATCCCGGCCGGACGCAGAAAGGAAGGGATGATGATGGAGTGATATAATCAACAACTTATTACAGAGGATACTATACTATACCTACATGTATGTATGTGTACCTTAGAGATGTATTATTTGGATCGTGCAAAAAATGCTATGTTGCAGGTTGCAGGGGTGGGTTCAAACTATTAATATGTTTAAACTTACAATTACCGTTCGGTAGTTGTGCCTTACATACCTAGTTAATTGAATCATTATTGAACGGAAGTCGTGTAACACTTGATACATATTATATATATATATTGTATTACGAGTGAGCAGATGTTGGGGTATCACTAGGTGGGGGTGGGAGTTGTTAGTACTTTTTCAAGTATACTATATAGTGCGTTTGGCCCGGCTTGGTTTGGGAGTATCCGTATTTGTATTTGTAGCTGAGTAAATGATTAAATTTTTCGACTCGTGTTTTATTTTTTTTTTGTTATATTAGTTTGTTCATCGGCCGAAAGTAGAGCAGGGATTTAATCTATTTTATTCAGTACCAAAACGCCGTCGAGTAGTTTCGGAATTAAAGAGGCTGATGTGTGTAGGTCTTCAGTTTGAGGTTCAATGGGTTCACGTCGCGCCTCTGATGTTGGCCACATTAACTGAATACGTCAGAAATTATATAAGTGACCTTCACGTTTTTAGTTATTATTAGTTTACTATACTATTAATGAAAATCATTAGGAAGTTATACTATGTATATCATCTACGTGATAATTCAAGCTGTATTTGTAATACATGGGTATACTACATCCTATAGATAATCACAATCACCGAGCGATCTTGGTTTCTTGGTTTCTTGAATACTGAATGCGTGTGAATGAATACAGTTAGTTTCCTAAAAAAGTTCAGAAAAAAGTAGTTGGCCCGCTAACGCGGCGCGGGTTCTTGTTGGCTTTATATTAAGTATAGCCGATGGTAGGACTGTATTCGATACCATTCGAATTAATAATATAAATTAATATGCATGAGCAGATTCATTCTTATGTTTTTTGCATTTCCGAGAGGCAAAGCTAAACAGTTCTCTAATAAAGTATGAGTGCGGTATGAATGTTGTAGAATTAATTGAGGCATATATGCAATGGTGCATTTGTCCCTGAACCTTTCGTACAAATAGACTGAGCTCAGCTCTAGAAGGAAGTATATATGAAAAAACTATGAAGCGAGCTACGGCTGGCGTATTAAAAGGCTCTGTAAACGGGAAACAATCAATTACTTGGAATAACGTCTCGGCCCCAACAGGAGCCTAATTGAAGGGGCTCCGGAATCCTTCCTTTTACTCTACATTACACAGTAGGGTGCTTCTTTTCCTACTCACTGTCAACTACCACAGTGCTAGGAGAGTTAAGGAATCTTGCCTATTGTTTCTACGTTCAAAATTTACAAGATGTGCTCAATTCTAATAGATACTGACATGGATATTCGGGACCATTTGACGGATGCTTTCTTCTCTTCGGAGATGTCAGAGGTGAGTATTCATAAATATTAATTATGCATGTCCTATTTAGTAATATAATAATAGTGTTATAATTATAATTAATATTAAAAAGTCTAATTGATATAATGATTAATGATCCATCATATCCACAGTAAAACGCTAAGACGTAGATAGGTATTAAGTTCGCATATATGTAGTAAGTTGGCTCGCCAGCTGAAATTTAATGTATTAGTTACTGCAAGTGTGGGTCTGTATGAGTATTCTTAAAACTTAAAACCTGTTTTTCTATTGCTGGTGTCGAATTTAAGTTGAGCATGTGCTTGATCCTGTAAAGCCGGCCGGCATTTTTATTATCACTAACCATAACCATAACCATAGCCATACTTGAATCCGAATGCAAAATACAATCTACAAGCTTAAAAGAGGCGTGTTGCATGTAGCTTATGTGCCTGTGTAAGTTGTACTACAGGCTTCCAGTCAGCTTGACAAACACCTGTGCATTCGGCTTACTGATGTCACATTTATCAATTGCTTTTAGGAATTATGTGCATGGCATGACTATTCGATCAGTTTCAACCTGTCAGCAAGCTTCTTATGTTCCCATTTATTTATCTCGCTCAGCACGTTAATTTGTATGAGTAGTTAGGAATAATGCTGAAGACTGATTGATTGAGCAGGTACTTACCTATTGGGTACAATACATACATTGAAGCGTATAAGGTATAATACCTGGATGTGAGCTGCTGCGAGAATGATACCTATAAATAGAATCATGCACATACACCAGTACTGTTGTGGTGTACTATTATATTGTATTGTCGAATTTCGAATGGGATTAAAAAAATTTAAATAGTAGTAATACGGACTACGTAGTAAATATTATAATCGTATCTATAAATTATATAACGTTGTAAATATTTTTATTTTCGTTATTTGAAAATTCAAATGACGAAGAAAGTAAGAATTAAAATTCTGGAGTACTTAACTGGCGTTAATTTAATACATACATCGTACATCCTTCGTATATTTATATGGGTTACTAGTCAGTCGACGCAATTACTTGCTAAAATTAGTCTTCTGGCATCAGGTGGTACAGTTGACATAATCACATCTAAGTTATGTGGTTTGAGGGATGCAATACTATCTAATTCGACGTTAATT
The DNA here is from genome assembly GCA_034696285.1 of Hypogastrura burkilli. Classification (NCBI taxonomy): domain Eukaryota; kingdom Metazoa; phylum Arthropoda; class Collembola; order Poduromorpha; family Hypogastruridae; genus Hypogastrura; species Hypogastrura burkilli. The sequence continues at coordinate 19,832 of JAQFZY010000577.1, read as the reverse complement.
AGTAAGTATATGTATGTAGCTGCTGGTTAAAATGTCTTGTCCTGAGCCAACTAAAACATTCATGGGATGGAGACGAGTATTAGGCGTCGTGCGTCCATCATTATCCACGTAAGAATGATTGTTGGTACTACCTATGTACTACAATCAATGAGTGCGAATATGGAGTGCTTTAAAAAAATGCTGGAGTAGCTTGTATAATTAGACGCTTTCGAGGCATTGCCTTTTTGCTTACACGTGTAAAGTACAGTAAATTCACAATTCGCCGAACTTCGGCAGGAATAAGGAATGAACAAAGGGTTCCTAGAAAAGTAATCATTAAATGGTTGGGACAATAGATATATTCTTAAATAATTTTTGTCGCGTAGCATAATAGGATATATAGTTGAATATATATAGGTATTAAGGTATTATTACCGTATTATACGAATTTAACGCGCTTCAACTTAACTGTGTTTTAAGAATTATACCTTGACGCTCCAAGTGATTAGTGAAATTAAGAGGATTTGTTAAGTTGCAGTTCATGGAACATCATTTTAGGTCAAGAATAAACGTTTTTTAATTCAGTTTTCCTGTTGTCGTCTCTTCCTCGCCTATTATACCTGTCATTTTACTAATGCATTTGAGATTATGTGATTTGTGTATAGAAGGTTCTCAGATCCTATCAATCGCATAATTGCTGGAAGAAATAAGTTTTTTTTGTTTTGTTTACTTGGTAAATTACTATAAAATATTCTTGAACAGTAGCTTACTATATATTTTGTTATAATTCCAGCTGGATTTTGACATATTGGACGATCTCAGTCTACCAATTGACTTCTTGGACGGTGATCTATTTAATGGGGACCGGGATGACACAAATTCAAACTCAGGGTCCCAAACGTCGTCCTCTGACACGTACCTTGACCCCTCATCCGTTAGTGACTCCTCCCCAATCTCTCCACCGAGCCCTTCGGACTATAGTTCCGCCTCAGGTTCCAGCTTCTCCTTATGCCCCACCGTCATCAAAGTTGAGGCAGACTCCAATGATTTTCAGCAGCAGCTGAGTCCCTCAGCATCAGTCCTGTTCAGTACTTCCCCGTCGAACCAAGTCCAAAAGGTCCAGAATCAATCCGTGCCCGCCCTTAAGTCTTCACGTGGACGCTCTGCCTCCCATGACACTCCCGACGTTCAAGCCATGAAGAGACACGTACGAATGATACGGAACCGGGAGTCCGCCTGCCTCTCCCGCAAAAAGAAGAAAGAGTACCTAACCGGCCTTGAGACCAGGATCAAGGACCTAGAAATTGAGAACGTACAATTAAAACATGAGAACTCGACTCTGAGGGCTCGTCTAGGACAGCTCGGCGTCACAGTTGGGCCCTCCAATTTCTCAACCCTGACGTCGGGTCATAAGAGGCCGAGCCCTACGGCCTCCGTAACGAACAAACTTAAGATGAAGAAAGGTCTTCCAGCAGTCACTGCCGTAGCCAAGCTAGCTCTCTTTGGACTCTGCTGTTTCATGTTCGTTTGCTTCCGCGCTCCATCTCAGTATGGCTCCGTGGACAATTCAGCCGCGTATAACCATACGCTATCCAAAATGATGCTTAACCCGCCCAATATTATTTCAGCTCATGATGAGCCTGCCTTTGTATCAAAGGTGAGATCTCGACGATCAGTCCGGCTTTGGGATAATTCTGTCCCGGTTGTTTCCGCATCGTCTGGGCCTCTTCGGCGGGAACCGAGTATAACTGTAAACGGGACTTGGACGAGTAATAGCAGCAGTGGAGGCCGGGATCATAGTAGGGACGAAGAGCCGATTCTGGATCTGGAGCATAAAATGCACAGTGAGCATCATCGTTACCACTACCAGCATCCGAGTGATAAACATTCGTATCGAAACCTTACTTTCACTACCTTGAACAAGTGCCCAATGTCCTTCAACCAAACAGAAGCTCTACGGTTAGTTAGTAGTATTCAGTATTCACATTATTACCCTGGAGTTTTTAACGACGAGCGTCATTTGCTACGGCTTTGAGGGTTGATATACTTATGGTTTGTTTTTCTGATTTTGCTGATTAGGGTTCAGAATGACCTGAAGGGTATCTTTGGGAGAAGTCGGAGGTCAGGAGAAAAGAATAAGTATCAGGCCAAACCCATTGTTTACTCCCTGATTGACTTAGAACTGAGAACTGATGATAATAAGGTGAGTAGGACTAGGAATGACAAGGTTCGTGACTGGGAAAGAATATAGATTCAAGAATTTTTGCCAGAAAGGTGAATGAACGATAAGTACACGGCAATGACAAAAGGCAATGCCTTTCTAAATATACTGTGAGCTATGGGTATAATGCATATTACTCATTAAGTCAGAGGTATGACTTCTTGGCTGCAAACAGATACAAAAAACAATTATTTCGAGAAGCTGAGGAGTTGAGTTGAAGAAATAGTAATGCTTTCATTTTATTGACACTCACGTACCTACCTACTATTTACTGCCACCAAATACATCTAGTGCTAATTATCAAGTATAAGTGAGGTTTAGTAAACCGAGCTTCAGCTCATTTGCATGCATTCCCTTGACTCAAGTGAATGATGACGGCTGGGTATACAAATCCTGGTAATTAGGTCCGGATGCCTTCTGGCCTTTTGGATCCCTCTGAACCTTGTCTTTATGCGTAATTTTAGGGATTGACTGTCTATGACGAGAAAATGCGTCGGTACTCAAGCGTTTTGGATCAGCTCCAAAGGCGTGAGGACACTTTCTATGTCGTCTCTCTAGCTGTTGAGAATCAGCTCTTGCTCTCTGCAAAGGCTCACAATGCGACTTCAAGACCCAAAATGTCATTCCTAATGCCCTGGAAAAATGGTATGTACATTTGCAAATAATTATGTCTATTTCTGTACGTGATGCTATTCCTGGTATCGTATAATGACTTCGCCTTATCTGAAATAACTAGAAACTCTTGGAGGTAAAGAGGAACTAATGCAAATTGACTGCGAAGTCACTCAAGTATTTAATTTAAATGCTCGAAACAAGAGGAAGAGCCGTAAATAAACTGGGCAAGTCAAAAGGATTTTCCTGAGGTTGAAGTTGAGTACATAACAGCTTTGGGTTGCGTATGCAAATAGGCTAAATGCAGGTATTGTTGTAAATATTTTTCTGTGAATACGTATTTAGCGGGTTTGAATTAATCCATTGGGCACTGCATGTTCTTTTACTAGATATTTTGGAACTTTGGGCATTTAAAGTAGTAGTATTTATTACTGTGTATTACTAGCGTATGTACCTATTTACTAGAAGTATTTTGATTTAAAAGCTTTGTACAGGTACTACTGGGTACGCTAATTATGAGTCTAATCGTCTAATAGAAAACCGTAGGCTAGAATATTAATTATGGGGGTATTCCATGTATTACTTTCATCGGGGTTTGTTTGCAATAGCAATAATAGCAAGTTTAGCTCTCACAGACGGAAGCTGAAACTAATGGTGGCTAGAAGCGTGTACACGAAGCTTGTCAAAATTACTTGATTACGTAAAACGTAAATAATCTTTTTTTTCGTGCTACATTAATTGCGAGTCCTAATTTATGATCTGCTTTAATATCTAAGAATGAAGGTAACTTTCCCAAGGTACAAACCAGCTTGAGGGGTGGTCAAATAGCTGAAAATGACAACTTAGATTTAAGAGTTATCTGTACTCGTATTTAATTTATGTCATAATCGTGTCTTTCACTGGCAGTCGTAGTCTTGTCTCTCCTCTAACGAACCATTTCACTATACGTACTCTACTGTACTGTATTACTCATCCTGGAGTGTGACCAATAAAATTATTTTGAGCGACTCGCTTGAACAGGGAACCAATACCGTATTATAGTATTAGTGCACATTTGTTACAGTATTTATTCATCTGCATCTGTACCTGCCAGTTCGAAATTGTCAATATACAATGCGAGTCGTACATAGGTCTGCCTCCCTATTTTCCCTCTTCGTACGATAGTAGGTTAGCCTGCTTACATTAATAGTTGTACTACTAAAATTTTGAGACTATATACTTCCTGAACTAGGTTAGGTTCTAAGGGTCCTACCTTTACAGCTAAGCAAGGCCAATACTTCTCTTAATAGCTATTCCTTTCACGAAGGGAAGTTAGGATAAAGGAGCCTATACCATGAGAGAGCTTCTCAAACTTAGTCTTGAACTCCTCAAGGACTGCCTCAATTTTCTTGGGGTACTTCCGCTCCTCGCATAGCCGGCCAAGGGAGAGGGCCAACTTGACCATACTCCTCACTCCAATTGTCTTGATATTGTCTCTGGCCCTTTCGGAGAAGTGAGTTTCCTTGAGGAGCTCCGTGCTCACGGCGTAGAGGACCTGCTGCGTAACCTTGTAGATAACGATGGTCTTGATGAGCCGGAAGACTTCATCGAGGGTCTCCGCCGACGGAAGGACCAGTTGGCCCAACCCTTCTTTCCCCGTCTTGGAAAGGGCGCTCCGTAGGCTGTGCTGCCCAAGCATTGGCTTAGAGTGTTCGGACATCGGGGCCCTCCGAAGGTAGTGGTTAGCAAAGGTACGGGCCTTCCCAGGCATGATCAGGGTGAGGACCTGGGGCGGGGCCAGACGGGGCAGATGTATGTTCCCGGCCGTTGTGCACCGTTCCTTCCTTTCCATTCCCTTTTTGCGGAGTCCTGGGATCTCCGGTAGCTTGGGAACTGTAGACGTTCGGAGGACTGTCTTGGGTCGGCCCAAAGGGCGACTGTAAGGAGACTTGTGGATTAGGGGCAAGGATGGAATTGATGATTTGGAAGGAGAGCGATTGAGGGACTGGGACGAGTTGGAGGGAACAAGGGGCTGGAGCCTTGGGCGGACAGTAAGATGCATTACAAGCTCACTGCTCGGCGTCGAATGGGGCTGATAGTAAGTTGAGACAGGGGGAAGGGGAGGCGGGAGCCCTGGCTCTGGCTTCATGACAAGGGCCTTGACCTCTGCAACGGCAGAGCTGAGGTAGGGGGAGGAGCGAACTCGGTGTCGCGGAAGGATCCGCTCCGGCATCTCGGGACTTACTGCTCCGTCAGTTCTGTATACATTGGCCCCCAGCGGTTTCGTTGTCGTCGTGTACAAGTGCTTAAGGGCCAGCTTGGAAAGCTTCCTACCGGCTGGGACCAGCTCGTCTCCATCACTTGCACTGGAGTAGGACTGCGGACTCCCGTCTGCGCTGGTTGGAGTTGAACCGGAAGCCGGCTTCGTCGAGTCCGGTTTATTATTTTCAGCGGCATCTGTCTCGAGTTCTGAGCACTTTTCAGTTGAGGCCAAAGCGTTCTCGACCTCGAGGATTTCTTCAATGATATGCTTGTCTTTCTCAGCATCAAGCGCCTTTTCAGAATCGTTCCTCAACTCAATACTGTCCCCTTTCATTAGAGTGTCCTCCTGACGAATCTGATTTGGATCCCCTAGAAGCTCAGTCACAGTCTTAGTATCTCCATAGGCCTCAAGCGCCGGCTTTGGCGTAGCCTTTCTTGGGGAGAATCGGGGCGATTTCTTGGATACTAGGATTGCCGGACCACTGCGCGTATCCATGATCGTCCGTTTCAAGGTCGTCTTGGGCACCGTTGATGTGGACTTGGCCTTGGTGGTAGTATAGGAAGACGTGGGCGTCAGGTACGTACTGCCATCTCTTCCTGAACTAAGGTGAACTTTGCTCAGACCCTGGACAAGCTGAATGTCTTCATCCTTAAGACACACGCTGAACAGCTACAGAAAAATAAGAAAAGATTCTGTGTTACTTGCGATTTCATAACTTAATTGATTTTCGGATAACTGTATTTAAAGAAGTTCGTAAGAAGTTATGTAGTACGCTTCTACCTGTAACATTTGTTTTAAATTAATATCAATTCATTCTTAATTTCTTCCTAGTACTGACTCATTGTCATTTGGAGATAAATTCAGGAGAACGTACAGTATGTAATAGAATTTAAATTGTCGGAATATATAAATGATGCCCTAAAATAGCTCTGAATACTTCCAACCATTATAATCACGTGCTCCATAAAGTCTGAAACCAAGTATTAAGTATTACCTGCTGAAAGAAATCCTGATGAAAGACCTTCATGTTCTCCTCCGTGGTCAGCGTGTGCATCAACTGCTGTACCAAGGTCTTCTCAGCTACTAGCGGGGCCATTTCCTTGTAGAGCACATCCGTAAAGTCGTAGTAGGACTCCACAGAGCTGAACATTGTCTGTTTGGTCATGACGCAGTCCAGAATGTCATTCTTGGCCAGGCTCGGCCGGCTCGAGGCCTTGTCAGCCTCAGATAGAACGGAGAAGCTCCCCACGGAAGTCACTGACTCCGACGTGGAAAGAGCCTTGGTCTCCTGCGCAATTCGGAACAAGGCCTCGTTCCCCACGAGCTCCGCCTCCGTCTGGAGCGTCAGGAACTCGTCACTCGAGTAGTCAAACTTTGGACTGGAGCTCCGATTGAGCATGGAACGGTTGTACTCATAGGCAGCCCGGAGGGCCTGAACCGACCTCGTGTTCTTCGGAATGGACAGAATAGAAGAGCCGGAGCCCGAAGAGGCCGTAGTCCTACTACTAGTACTGCTCCCGTCTGACCTTGCAGTTTCGGACCTGAGGTCGACCGGGACCGGGGTCGCCAAGGACTCACTGCTTGAGGAGGAGGCGGGGCTGTTGGGCCCACAGCCGGAGCCTTCGCTCTCTTCTTCGGCTTCCGAGCCCGTGGCCCGCTGGTAGAACTGCTGGAGAGTATTCTGCTCGGCCTGCCCTTGGACGACGAACCGAGGGACGTCCTTTTCCTTGGGATGGAGGGCACTGACTGAGACGGACTCGTCGGGAGTCTTCCAGGGTTCTGTGGACCCTTGAGCGATCCAGCCCTCCACGCTAGGGCGCTTCCGGGCCTTCCGCAGAAAGATCGTGTCCATACTCTCGGTGGCGTCAGAGAGGGGATGGTCCCCGTCCCCGCTAGGAGGAGGACCCTCGTCTTTGAACAAGTCTCTCTCCATTTCAATGTTCCGGACGACCACGTTGCACGTGTTCCGGGCCTCCCCCATGAACTCTTCAACGGTTTCGTGGACCAAGGTTTGGACGTACTGCTCCGTGGCGTCGTCTATTAGTTCATCTAGCAGGAACTCAACCTCAGAAACAACCTAGATGGGGAATGGGGAGGGAGAGATCTAGCGTCTTTTTAGGCCTAAATATAATTACAAGATCATCTTTGGTTGGAGTACGACATCGTACGTTGGGTTACAAAAAGGCATACAAAAATCCGAAGTATTCCTCGCGGTTTTATTCGATCGGGCTCAGGTTGACTTGATTAATTTTGAGGGCTCATCATATTGTTCTAGGCATACGGTAACTTAGTCGCATTAGGTAAATCTAGTTAATAATTATCGTTTTCATATGCAATGTAATGCTACTAATGTTCGGTACAAGTAAAGTGACACACTTGTCACATGTATAAAAGTAAAGCATTTTGACCTTGGACGATATTTACATCATGTCAAACTTTACCTCCTTCTTCGAACGTTTCTCCTCGAGTTCGGCTTCAACAGACAGAACCATTTCGTCGGCTTCTTCCTCGGCCTCGGCCTTGTTCTTGTCTTCCTCTTCCTGATTGCTAAAAGCTTCTTGAAGCTTACCTTTGTCCCGTACAGCGGCCAGTACTATGTCCACGAATGTGTCCCCTCCGCCTCCTCGCGGTTTTTCTAAAATTGGACCGTGTGATCACGTTAGAAGTCCATTAAGGGCGCCTAAGGGCTAATCACGAACTTACCTAGCCCACTCTCATCGATAAGCTCATCCACAGTCCCAGCCATTTTGTCCGTAACAGGAAAGATGCTCTCGTGATCCGCATCGGGATGGAGGAGCCGACGACGGTGGACCTTGTTCACCCATATATCAAAATATTTGGTGGCCAGCAGCTGGGTCCTCCTTTCACTGGCCTTCCGGACCCCGGTAATTTTGTCTGGAATATTGGAAAATTAGTCAAATTACTACAATTGCCTACACAGGCTTGGGGAATTACGGAGGTTGCTCCGATGGCTCTCAATCCGGCGTTGACGCTGCTCAGCCTTCCGAAGGCTATCCCGCCGGAGCGTAGTCTCCATAAGCTCCTCTTTGGCCGTTTGCTCCTCTTGAAATTCACACTTGGCCTCAATCCAGGCCAGGTTCTACGAATTGGGTATATTTATATTTTGAATACTGCCGAATTACATAAATATTAACCAATTTGACTCCTACCTGCTGTTCCCTACGAGCCCCCGCAATGCTGGACTCATGGTAGTGCCGAAAGGCAGCCGCCTTCTCCTTTGCTTCAATAATGTGAACTTTCTGGGCCCGGATCTCGAATTCTTTTCTTTTCAGATTATTGAGCCGAATGAGCCGCGTCCGCTCCTTCTGTTCGGCCCGCATGGCCCGATCTATTCGTTTTCGTTCCAGCTCTTGCTTCCAGCGGAGGACGCGTTCCTCTTTGATCCGCTCCCGCTCTTTGATCCTTCAATATAAAGGTCAATTTAGATTTGAACCAATATGTCACCCACTGGGCTCCAAGGTGACTCTTACTTGCTAATTTGCTCCATATCCTGTTTTAGGAGTCTGGCCTTGGCCTTTTCCAACTTCTCCTGCCGTTGAAAGATCCTTCCTTCTGTTTTACTTTCCTCTTTCTGGATCTTCTTGGCCTGGTCTTGGAAAACCTTGACTTGGGTGTTCTAATAAAGGGAAAGTTAATGAATGATGCAGCGTTCCGTTTTATCCCACACCCACACTGATTATCGACTTATCAGTGATATTTCCAAAGTAATAACATAAATACTAGGCACTTTTTGATTCAAAGAAATCCTGAAACACGCAAAAACACTGATCTTACAGCTTTATCCAGAGACGAATTGACGTCCTCATTGTAAACTGTATTGTTGAGATAGCTTCGGAACTCATTGAACTCCCCTAGTGAGCATACAACTTGACCCCCCGGCGTGACCAGGCCCTGCCGAATTAGCTGCTTCTGAACCGACGGCTTGGAAAAGTAGTTCCGAGCATTGGGATCGTGGAGAGCATTGTAGGACCCCGTCAGGACCCGCTCCTTATTGTAAGGGTCAACGTTTACAAAGTTTTTGGGTGCCCGGTGAAGCTAGAAAGGATGAACATTCAACATTTGACATTGCGTATTATTCAATGTTCGAGTCGTTATTGTAGTTTCTACCCAAAAGGCTTACATTTTCACATATGCCCCCTCTTGAGAATATAATGGTTCGATTTGCGGCTGGGGCCAACGGGATCTTCTTGTCCATGCTCAGGCGTTTCCAAGCTGGAAGGGGCGTGAGGGGGACTGCCCCATACGGGATGGGAACCAAGTCCTTCACCAACGCAACCCCGGTCTTCCGACGGATTGACAACCTGTCACATAAGGGATAAGGTTAAATGTAGGACATGACCCGAGTTCCTGGGTGGGATTTAAGGGGATTGGGATTTATGGGACTTAATGGGATCCCAGTGTAACTTCATGCCATGGCCCACACACTACCTTTCACATGCTGGGACGGAATCGGGGTCGAACTCCTCGTCATCTGACTCTCCAACGACGCGGCAGAATTCCAGAAGCGCATTGTGCCGCTCATCGTTCTCTTCATTTGACTCTTCAGAAAGGAAGTCGTCGTCATCGTACTCACTGCTGTCGTCGTACTGAGGCTGACTATTGGCCTTTCGCCGGGAGACGAGACGCATTGCCATTTGGCTCCGGGTTTATAGCTGCTCCCAATGAAATTACTAGTGTTTGAAGCTAATTTGCCCTATATACGCTATTGCACTCCTGCTACAATATCCATAGTTAAAGCTAGATACGGGAGAGTTGCTAAATAAATTATAGTGTGAACACGTGAAGGTTAGCGCGTTAATTATACGTAACGTGACAAGAGCGTAAAAAAATCCAAATTTTTGGAGATTGCTGGGCTGTGTTCTTAGTTTATGAAGCGGTAGGTAAGTTACAACAAACAGCGCAGGTGACGCGACTCGGTTGCTATGAGAACTGGAACTAAGGGTGGGGGCTTTGTTGCTCTCTTCGCCGTAGTTTGGATTAGGAATCGAAATCAGAGTAGGTAGATTTTTCAATTCCCATTATAACTTTAACCTAGGAAGCCAAATGTGCTCATCGGCCCAAACATATTATTTCTAGCGATTGTTTTTCTTCGTAATTGTAGTAAATGGATTGAAATATGTTTGGTCATAAAAGTAGACAGTATTGAAGGAGGCTCCTTTGTTCTGACACATATTTCAGTTTAAAGAAATCAAGGTCAAAACTTCGTTCTATTGCTAGGCTCAAAGTATACCACAATTATTCTAAGCATGCCCTAGGTTAGTATTTTTTTAGAATTACCTATTCTTTTTTGTTTTTTGTTTTTTAGAATTTTAAATTTTATTCCTATCCTTATTTATATCCTATTTTATTTAAATCCTATTCTTTAATCCAAGTAGTATAAATTATAACGCAGCACCAAAAAATGTCAAAACAGTAAGTCAATTAAATTTACATTCAAAGAAGTTGTATCTTGTTGACTTAAGTTGAATTTTGTAATTATACAATTACAGTATTTTATTAGAATTAGCGACAAAGCTCAAGGTCTTGGAACCGAGCACCCACAAGTTTCGGCTGCGGAACGTCCGTGAAGTAATTGATCCGAAATCGGAAGGAGAATTTTTGTCCTTCCGTAAGCACGGCGTTTTCGGGCTTGTTAAATATCTCGGCATACATTTGGTCACCGTGATTCACGGTCGTCACGTCCCAGACCTAACATTCCAAGTGAAACAATGATTACCACTCAAAGTGCGTATGTATGTGATGCCGACAAGGATCATGTTCAAGTCCAACTTTTACCCCAAGTCCAGTGTACTTCTGATCAAATGTCAGGGTCATGGTCCATCCCGCTGCAGTCGTGTCCACGGGAACCGCAAATGTAACGTTTCCTAGCCAGTTTAGGACTCCCTCGCTCTCCTTGACCACAACGCTGGAACAGTCTAGAAATGGGGCCGGGGCGGCAGGGGCTACCGCCTCAAGATCCTTAAGAGCTAAGCCTGCTGCTGCGCTAATGAAAGCCAGCAAGCACAAGACTAGTGTAATGTTCGTGATTCCCATGGCTCGACCTGTCTCACAATGAAGGCACTATAAAATAGACTAACGGCTTTAGCAGAGCTGGTAACTGTAGAAGGTGAACTACACAAGGACAATATAAATTGCGTTTAATTTATATTAATCACAATTGAAGTGCTTGCAGAATTTAATCATAATCACACTAATGTTGATAGATACACCGATCCATTAACATATTTCCAAGGCGTAGTTCAATAACAGCATAATCAAGTATATTTTTGCACACAGTTGGGTTCTCCTACTCTTGTAAACTTCCATATGTGTAGAGGATCCTTTAGAGTCTCTGCAGCACTTGAAATTCTAACAATCAGCAATTAGTTAAGACTAACGTGTTGAGCTTATTTTTTATGTAGCCCATCATTCGGTGAATTACCGGAATCCGCTGCAGGACCTTTCGAGTTCGAGACTTCAAATATTTATGGCTTTAAATGCTAAACAAAACGCAGTCGTAATTCGTAATATTTGTAACGCTGTAGAATGCCTATATGCCCATTTGCAACCTATCACATTTACTACTGTATGTAGGTTTCCATCTTCATATTGTACGTACTACTCAGAGTTCAATTTTAATTACTGTAACTCGCCATGTGTTAATTTGCAACTGATACAACCTGTTCTATATATTTTATTAATTTCACCACATGTGGCCTGCTTCCTTCCACTAATGATTATTTACTTACTCATGCCTTATGGCCGTTACCTTTTCCCAACTTAGTCCCTAAGCTTATTAATTCTGCCAAAGTCCTATTTCCATTGCATATTCTTAATTTATTTCAACATGAAAAGAAGTAGCAAATTCAAAGTAGCATAAAACACGAATTCAAAGAACACCAGAGAGTATGGATTTATTTACGTCCAAACGCTGGTAATACCGTTACGTACTTAATAGGCTTCAGGCTTCAGAGAACCTTATATTCCTCACCGTCCACAAAGTTTCCCGGCTGAGCACAAGAGTTGATGTTGTCATCCGAGGGTGGGCCCACATTTTGGACATAGTTTCCATCATTTCCTGGTGGGTCATAATTGGCAACGAAATAGGTCCACGTTGCGCTGGAGGCCACGCCGAAACCGGCCCTTGCTGAAGCCTTCCAAACGAGTTGAGTAAAATGACCTGGAAGGGATGGATGAGGCAATAAATATCAGTTTTAATTTAGGATTTGTGTGTATTAATCCTTACCAGCTCCCTGCCCACTATTCAGACTAAAGTCATAGTTGACGTCCTGCCACTCCTTGTACCAGTAGTAGATGGGGACTCCGCCATTCTGAATCGAGCCTGTTGCCGCAAATAGGTTTTCCCCATAGCTTGAGCCGCTGTGCTCGAAGTTATCCGAGGCCGCCATAGTATCCGCCCAGCTTTGGCTTGCCTGGCTAATCTGGACGGAAAGTAGAGTAGTTAGTATCTTGTGAGCCAAGAGCCAATTCCAATTAATAGCTGGCTACACAATAGTATAAAGTATAAGGATTAGTTGTGGGAAAAACATTTTTTTCTGAACAAACTTGTGGATCCAGGGCAAGTGCGTTGGCCTGATGCTTGGCTCTGTAGCAGTTTTGAGCCGTATTTGCCTCAGCAATTATGTCGTCACGAGTCAGGGCAGTTATACTTGAATTCTGGTGGAATAAATAAGAAAATATTGCGCCTAAAAGTAGTCACAAACTTTAGTTGTGAAAGTTGTCTGTCTCGCTTCTTTTTTCCCCGTTTTGAATCTCTCAAATTACAAGCTACAATTCTATAAATATCATACCAACAAATTACAATATAAACTTACCAGCGTACTACGAGCTACACGAAAGACCACCATCGCTGAGGAGGACTGAAACAGGCTTAGTAGTAGGATGACACCTGAAAATCCAAAGAATAGTGCTACATGGTTAACTTAACGCTGCGCTTTATTACTATAGCTGGAAAACGAGGGAATAACGATATAAACTTAACATAACACGAAGTAAACAGCTCTTACCTTTAATGGAAGCACTCCATTTTCCAGTCGCCTTTCCGTACATCTTCCGGGTAGTAAATATTTAATGGCGATAACCAGTCGTATGAATCTCGGATCTGCCCTGCAGTTACTGCTGTGAAAAGTGACAAATATGAAAAAACGCTTGAACTCTAATGTTTTTGGAAATGTGAGGGAAATAAGTTCGGCTTGTTGTTCCCGTATCTTATAGCCATACACCTAAAACTAAAAGGCAAATGAAGCCTCTTCCGCGAGCATCGCGGCTTAAATATACTAGTTTTCATATACCTGAGCTCCTAAAAAGGTCTTTTGAGAAAGGGGTTGACATTTGACATACAATAAGTGCTATAAATAAATGGCCGTAGCAGGAAAATAGTAAAAATTCCCACCAAAATGAGTTTATCACCTCTCTTTTTCCTAGCTCCTTTTTACAACAATCCCATGATATATTGACAATACCTATACAATACAATACGTTTATATTTATCAACAACTCTTCAGAACAGTTTAGGTAGAGGTTGGAGGTGTTATAATTAGAACAGTTCATAGTAACAAGGAACCTTTCAAATGTACCCAGAACAAATGGAAAGTTTTGTGCTTATCACAGACACTTGTACCTAATAATAAAAAAAAAAGGTTCGTAATTTTCCATAAGTTCAAACCACGACGGTGCCCATTCTATCGGCAACTTAAAAGACAGTAAAAATGTACTAAATTACAGTATAAGAAACCCTTACCCTAATTCCACTTAAAATTGAACTAATGTTGAAAACTTAACTTGAAAATATTTTACAGACCAAGCGGTCTTGAGTTGGCAGCTAAAATTTGGCAGTAATTATAAACACAAAAAAATTGCTTTTAAAATGTTAAGCCCGTTTAATGTGACAATGTGAGTCATTAATCAACTAAATTCCGACTCATTCGAGCCTCTAGGTCAACATCCTCCGTGTACGGGGTGTCCCCATTGATGACATGACTATCAGTCAGGGTTATGAAGCAGTCACTGTTCTGGCCCTCTCTAGTATTTAGGTACGAAGGGCGGCAGTCCTCGGGCGCATTCTCAAGCTCAAATACGATGAAGGTGTTCTGCTCCGGAGCTGGCTTCAGGAGGGAGCCCGGTAAGTAGAGCGTTTTTTGGGGCCCAACTACTGGCCAGTAGCGTCCAAGGTTAAATTCGTTCACCCAAATCTGACCCTGTGTATTAATCATGATACTAGAAAACTGAGTATTACTGAAAACGCTAAAAATTTCGAGTCTACCTTGGTCCATCCATCGAAGCGTACGAATGTATCCAGTATTTCGGAGCTATTCGCAGTTCCAAATGTGAAGTTCCCATAATAAAAGGTACCACTCCCGGTAGAACTACTCCGGAGCGGAACTCTGTGCTTTTGCGGACCTCTCAAGAACTTGCGAGCATGTCTGAGAAGTAGATTAGAGTTTAGCAGCCCTCCGAGCGGATACATTTTCCAGTGCAATAGGGTGGCTTTCCCAAGGCTGACTTTCCCTAGGCCCTTTGAACATTAATAAAGATTGTAATAGTTATGGATTCACTGGCACAGAGGACCGTGCTGTTTGATTTCATACAGATTATTGTTTGGAGGTTTACCTTGCTTTCCCCAATGTGGCTTCCATAACAAGGCCGACCCTGATTCTCGACTAATATAGAGAGCACAGTACCTTTTCGGACGTAAATCGGCATTGACGTGATCCCTTCAGTTCGGGACAGCGTGCCAATGAAAGTCTAGAAATAAATCGTCGTGTGCTTGGTCAATTGGTTTTAGCGTCATGGTCTGTCCCAAAAGTACAGATATATTCAAAACGTAGGCGCCCTGGCTGACCAATTGAACTAATACATTATGCTAGGATATTTCCTTGTATACCGCATACCCTGTCAGCATAAACATAGGCTCGATCCTTCAAGTCTGCCGCCGATAGTAATGCGGGATCCGATGTAATGAGCTCAATAGTAGTTTCGTAGAGTATGAAGCCGGATGCAATTTTTAGTTCTTCAAAAGAGAGCGGGACCAGCCTATACAACAGGTCAGAATTGAAGTATATCTGTTCCAGAAATTGATCTGCACTCTGCGCTGTGCTTGTACTTACGACTCAACAGGATTCGATTGAAGGGAACTCAGAAAACGGGGATCGTGTACAACGGAAAATGCTTGCATTGGAATTCTGCCATAGTAGCCCTTCTTATGAATTGTTGGACTCTCGCTAGGTACTGGAATATACTGGGAATAACAGTTCTCATTTGCATTAGCAATACAGTATACTGTCGTTTTTGAAGGAGGATACGCGATAACTTACTCGGGAAATGACTTCCTTGATCGCAAAATACTTATCAGTTGGATCTCTGGCTTCCGATAGCGGAGCATCGTAGTCGTACGAAGTTGGGCAGGCGTTGAAACCTCTGAAATTAAGATGTGAACGTTTTCTTGTGGGTAATGGATACGATGGGCATCGGTACAAGAATGGCGAATTACGTGTCCCCATCCGTATTGGCCCCGGATCCGAATCCAAAGGAAGTGCCACCGTAGAACATGTAAATATTTAGATTGGCCCCTGTGGAAAGGATAGAATCCACTGCTTCCGCCACTTCGGACGCCTTTCGCTTGCTATGCGGTTTCTCCCAATGATCTAAAGGTGCCGATTATTATTAAGTAATAGGGAGCGAAACCAAATATATGCGCGTTCTTCATTCCTACTTCTAACACATTACATCAGTACACTTCCGCTTACCCAGCCATCCAGGATAGAATTCGGAATTAACGAGGGGTCCTTTTGGAGCGTAGCGCCGTTGGATAGCGAAGGACTCGTTGACGGCAGAAAGATTTTCTATCAATTATATGCGGTAGAACTTATTGTTTAATTCCTATAGCTTTTTGAAGGCTGATTTATAGATGCAATTCCCATAAACTAGGGAGTAAGGCATAACCTGGTCCGAAATCCACCGTAGGATAAACGTTGGGTACAAATCCGCATTTGACATACGAGTCTCCAGCCCCGTCCGTTGTAAAGAGTACTACCTTGTCTCCCAAATGCAAGCGGATTAGGTCACGTAAGAACGAAGTGTAGTTCTTGTCACATCCAAAGCTGCCGTACTCGTTTTCAACCTTATGAAATACAAAACTTCCTTGTAAGGATAATTTCAAGAAGCATGGAGATTATTCTCAGTTAATTAGACCTTTCAAAATCACCTGAACCATTATAACAGGGCCGCCATTTTCGTAAAGGTACGGTTTCAGTTTGGGAAGAAGATAGTCGAACCACCGAGAGACAAAGTAGATATACTCTATATGCAGAATTGAAAAATTTAGGTGCGTTTCGAATTGCGCAAATTCAATTCCAAGCATACTGTTAAATACTAATTTTGGCAGCTATATTACCTGGGTCACTTGTTCGTAGTCCAATATTGGGCTTCTGCCACAGTAGCCAGGCCGGTAAGCCGCCCTGCAAAACGAATCAAAATGTCCATTTTGTGGGTTAAGTTCAGCATACGTATAACTTCTTACGTCATATTCTGTTCATCAGACAGCTTACCATGTCTCTCTCGGCGTCAATAAATGGGCCGGGTCGGAGGATGACGAGGAGGTCATTCTTCTGTGCCAGCTCAAGGAATCCGAACAGGTTCAAGTTTCCTTCGAATGTGTATTCAGTTGGCTTGGGCTCATGGGATGACCACTCCACGTACCTGGACGACAGAAAAATGAACGTGTTGGGGTTAATTCCAGTAATTTTGGTCGAACCTCTATTACCCTTTTAATCACATGTACTATTTATATTAGCTATGAAGCTGTTTCGTAATAAATATTAATTAATTTTTTGTATCGGACTCTCCCCTTACGTTTGAACGGCGTTGAGCCCAGCCAGCCGGAACTTCTTGAACACGTCATCCCAGCCGCCCGGCAGAGAGCGGAAGTAGTGAAAGGAACCGGAAATGTAGCGAAAGTCCTGCCCGTCCTTCGAGAAAGTGTTCCGATTGTAATTTATTCGAAAGCTTCGATGATTTGGTCCATTCTTTGCTGAAGCCGTACTCGGGCCCAAAGTGAAGGCTATCACTGTCAATCCGAACAAAGCCCATTGGAATACGTTTGGAAACGAAACCCGCATTTCCGAGACCTGGTGAATCTCGGAATAATAACAATAACTTTCGGTTTTTACGTCTAATCTCAAAATGGAACTTGTTGTGAATTGTGTATTATGAAGCCATGACCTCAAGTCCTACAAATACTATATCCACACACGCTCTGTCGGCGAGCATATACGACGTAGCTCTGGAATCGTAACCTAATCTCAGTCTCAGTCAGTTTCAGGTTTCAGCTGTGATGTCGTGTTAGAGAATGAACCAAATCAAAGGCCTCTCCTTTTATCTATGGATAAAAAACTGTATAAGCACAATTGAAGGCATGACGCAATATGTATAGGAATGAGTTCAAGAGTCAAGCAGCATAAATGAGCGTGTATTAAATAGCGAGATATACAATACAGCATCGGCCGTATGGTTGTATTATATGATATAAGCTCAAACATGTGTTGGTTATGATTGTGATTTGTTTTATGACAAAATTATTAATAGCGATATTCGTCGTATGTAGGTAATTATTTGTTTATGGTCGGTTGTTTATGGTTGTACGATAAATGCGGAAGTCTATACATATTTTACCCTTAATATAATACGCAATCGAGTTTTTAGGCCAATACATAATGAAATAATGATTATTCTGTAAACAAGTAAGATGTCCTAATTGGGTGTCAATCCGTCAATGATATGTTGATCTGTAAATTCTACGAAGCACTGGTTCCTAGCAAAGCAGGCATTTGGAACCCGTTCCAGCTCCAGAAGGATTAAGTAGTTCTTGGCTGGATAAGGATTTAGCAGGGCCGAGGGCATGTAAAGAGTTTCCTGCGGCCCAACTCCAGGCCAATATCGTCCAAGATTCACATTGTTGATCCACACGTTTCCCTATAAATCAGTGTTTGCAGTAATTCATGAAGCTATTATCTGCATTTTCTAAAACTTTCGATTCATGTGCCATTTCTGAGAGCTAACCTTTTTCCACCCATCAAATCGAATGAAAGTGTCATATGGATTCGGATGAGTAGAGTTCCCGAGCACAAAGGTCGCCATATAGGTCATGCCGGCTCTCCTTTTGACATTGAACTCATCCTTAGTTCTTGTCTTCAGTTTTTTAATAGCGAACTTTAGAAGCTTTCTCCCATTAAGATCTCCTAGGCCATAGTTGGTCCAGGATCCGTTCAGTTCGTGAGATCCTAGCCGTATAGGGCCAGAAATTCCCTACAATGTAACAGTACAGATTTCGTCAACCTTTTCTACTTCTAATGTCCAAACTGTTTTTGCATTTTTAAAATCACTTTTAGTTCTGCAAGATGGCTACCAAAACTTGGGCGTCCTTGACTTTCCACCAGAATTTGGAGCAGCTGCCCTTTCTCGGCCAGTATTGGCAAGCTATAGGCTTCTTCGGAACGGGACAAGACGCCTACGGGATCCTGTAAGAATGCCATTCATAAATTATGTTTTCATAAACTATTATAAATATTACCTAATGAAGCAAATAATAGTTGACTTTATCTGCGGCAGTGTTAACAATTGCGTCGTATTGCATACTTCATACCTTGCCAATAAATATATAGGCTCGATCTCTCAGATCCCTTACTTGCAGGACAATCGGGTCCGTTGGAACGAAATTGATTTCTGTTTCGTATAGAACGAATCCAGTCTTCACTTTCAGACTCTCAAATGTTAAGGGATGAGATCTGAAAGCATGAAATTCCTCATTTAAGAAAAACGAGTTCTGAAATTAAGTCTAAGTCGTACCTATGTCATACTTGATCACAGGGTGCGGAGCAAAGGTCCTCAGCATGGCTTCATCTAATATTGCCACGAGCGGAATCAGCTCTATCTTTCCATAGTTTCCTTTAGGGGAAGCCTTCGGATCCTCAATCGGTACAGACTTGTACTATAAACAAAAATACATTTGATGCGTCTAAATGATAAATGCGTGCGTATCATTTAACCGTCCACACACTTTTGAAATGGTATGCTTAATTGCAAAGTAGAGTCTGGTCGGGTCCCCAGCCTCAGTTAAAGGGGGCGTCGTAGTCATAGGACGTGACGCAGGGCTGGAACTTTCCTGTCTCATTAAATATGCTGGCTCCTGAGGCAAACCCGAAGGAAGTTCCGCCGTGGAAGAGGTAAATGTTGACGCTGACCCCGGCTCCAAGCAAGTGGTCCAGCGTTGCAATAAATTCGTCAGGCCTGTTCCTATTGTGATTGTGAGGGCTTCCCCAATGGTCCATCCAGGCCGTGTAGAATTCCGAATTAACTAGCGGAGGACCCGTGAGTCGTCTCAGCTCGTTCAGGAACTTGTCCACATTTTCCAATGATTCTACAGAAGTATTGACAGGGATGTGCATTCACTTGGGGACTAATTTAATAATACCAGAAAAATGTAGATTTTACCGGAAAATGCAGTGTCGTTGTCGTTATGCATTTGGACAACTTTTATTTACTTACTAGCCAACAAGCCCGCCCTAACGCGGAATCAGCAACTAATTTTCTACACATTTCTAGAGTACATGTGCCGTGTGCCGTCATACCACCGTTCAATATCTTTATGGCTCATGTACTCTAGAAATGTGTAGAAAATTAGTTTCTGATTCCGCGTTAGGGCGGGCTTGTTGGCTAGTTTCAAAAATAACATCGAACATACATACAACATAATATGTAGCA
>JAQFZY010000576.1:0-24832 GCA_034696285.1 Hypogastrura burkilli | reverse complement strand
CATAACTTTGTTTCTGCGACATGGCTTTCTAACATCACACCATTTCTAGAGTTAAGTAATCCATTTATTTACTAAACAAAATATTTGTACTAACTCGTTAAAAGCGTAGAGCCAACCGCGCTAAGCGGCGGAGCCGCGTGCGCAAGTATAAGACACGAGCCGAAAGGCGAGGTCGTTACTTGTACATACAAACAATTCTCACAGAAATGACACATTTTAATCCCATTACAAAAATGTAGAATTAAAATAAATTAAGCAAACGACAAATCAAAAACTTAACTTATAGCATGGATTTGGCTCATACATTTAATACGAGGAACCATGCAGCAGGATCCGTCATTCCCTCGCCCTTGCCAAACTCAATGCAAATGAGCTAAACGTTCCCAAGAGGCGTGATTAATTGAGTCAGCATGGTTTTTGGAATAAATTAGAGCAATGAGCCAAAGTCAAATTTTGAGCCCGAGAAACAAATGGGATTAATCATAAACCTAATGTAGGCCTAATGTAGCACTCTATATTTATAAAAATTACGTCCAGGACCGGAACCGAGTGAAATAGTGAAAAAATGGGATATGGAAATTGAAAAGAAGAATAAATGTCTTCTGCATGTGGGCCCAGCATTGAGAAGATATAATGACTCTTCTGTTCCGTACGTGACTCGACTCCTAACTTAGTTTCCATTGTTTTAAGGAGTCTTGGGGGCCTCGGGTTCGGGTACACAATTTACTGGATCCAGTCCACTCCAAATTGGCACCAGTCAGCCCCGACAGCCATTTTCCGCTCCTCTTCATTACTCATCCCCGGAAAACAATGGCTCTTCTGGCCCCAGTATCAACCTCCTCATCTTCGGAGTCTCTGAAACAAATGGAGCTCAGAACCTCAAATCTGCATAATTATAATTGCACGTGTCAATTTATGGGCTCTCTCCCCTGCTTGGAACTCCGAGCGCTGGACACTCCAGGCCAGCCAGGCTCCCCACTTAACTTCCATAATGGAACGGGGACGGCTAATTAATTCCTGGCTGCTCAGTTCTGCTGACTTTGAATCAAGACCCCCAAAAAAAGTAAAATATACGGAACGAAGAACTTTTGAACAATCATGATTAGCAGTTCAAATGCTTGTATAAAATCATTTTCACAAAAGTAAGGGTAGTAATGTCCAATTAAGGTAGAAAATACGCTCTTTGACTGCATTCACAAAATATGGATAGACCAATCCGAAATATACCAAATATACATATGCATGTCAGTACAGTAAAAACAGCAAAGCTTGCACCTCTCTATTTATATGTCAGTAAATTAAAACCAGCAAAGCTTGCACCTTTCTGTTTATGTCAAAAAATAATTTTGCGGAAAAATTGCAACAGTAAGCGGAATAAATTTGTCTCTTTAAGTGCGAAAATCCAACCAAATCTAACCTAAAATAAAATATCCCCCTATATAGCTCTTAGCATAGTGCCCAATTATTTAGTTAAGTTTGGACTATAAAACTACTGACCAAGCCTAACGCTAATTCAACTGAGGTAGTCAGTATGCATTTTCCCTAAATACTATATTTCAATGACCAATTTTATTTCGAATTTTGACCAGAAATTAAGGGCCTGTATTTAATGCTACCAGAAGAATATTGACTTTATAGCCCCAATTTGTTTTGAAATTCATAAATCCGGATGCTACCCAAAAAATATGACCTAAATCGGGTAATGGGTATGAATTGGTTATCAATCCCGAATAAACGGGTTAAATAAGGTGCGTTTAAGTCCAAGATCCATTTTTACTCTTTTGGAAATTTTGTTTTCTGCTAATGCCAATACTTTCACTGACTAGCGTAGCACTAATAATTAAGTTGAATTAAACTTCCAACACGACATCGCAGAAGCTTCAAAATTAATTTAGCTTTCCATCGTTCATCTTCATTTACAAATAAAGGCACTAGAGCCCATAGCTATTAAATTATGATCTGTACGTACATTACTTGCTATTAGCCAATCCTCTGGCCACAAAGGAACTCCTCCTGTAGTATGTAATTACGTAATAAATCTCCACACT
Organism: Hypogastrura burkilli; assembly: GCA_034696285.1. Lineage (NCBI taxonomy): Eukaryota > Metazoa > Arthropoda > Collembola > Poduromorpha > Hypogastruridae > Hypogastrura > Hypogastrura burkilli. The sequence continues at coordinate 22,784 of JAQFZY010000576.1, read as the reverse complement.
TCATTCTAGGCCCATTCTAAAAATCCTCATTGAATGATTGTGAATCATTGACAGAAGCTGCCCACTCCTGGCCCTCATCATCCGTCAGAGGTCCCTTTATGAGGCGTGGTAATGACAGTTGAGGCCCTTTATTTCACTCCACGTTTCATTTAGTTCTTGAGGAGCATTAGGCTCTCCGAAAAAGTTCCTTAATACGGTCCAAGCACAATGGCCTAATCTTTACCAATACCTGCTCCTCCTCACCCTCGGACTCATATTTTGATTGACAGCGGAATGAATTATGAAGTAATGCTCTTCTCACCACCAGCTCTCCAATTTTTCTTGATTTAGCTGGACCCGGACTCAATCCGACCGTCCACAATATTAATCACGTCTAATCTCTACAGTCCAACGCCTATTAGGCCTACAACCACAGAATAAGGCTCCGTTATGCATTGAGGACTCTATTTTTCTTGCATAAGTCTTCACACGATTGACAATGGCCTGACATAATGACCCAGATTTGTAACAGGAGAAGGTGACATGTGACAAGGATACAAGGAAGGAGAAGGAATGGACACGAGACGGTCCGATGTCCTGCTTGCCGATATGCCAGTCAAGATTCATTTTTCGAGTCATGCTAATAATTTAAGGGTTGATTTCGTACATGTACGTGCCAGAAAAATTGTAGATTTTATTGATACATTATCAATCGAAGTGATTAATTTTGTTGAATTAAGTCCGTTTAGGTTTTGGTAACATTAATTTATAGCATAGTGTTGATTTACTGTCGTTTGAACTAATAAACTTAAATAAGCTTAAATTAGGTTTCAAATAGCAAGAAAAATATACTTTGGGGAACGTTGTCGTTTTTGTCGAAAATTTATTTTTCGGGGATGAAATATAAGTGAGAACATATAAGATTTTCAGTTCTAATAGAAAATTAAAAAAATGATAGCAATTTATGGCGTACAAATTGACGAGACTTACAGAACAGTAATATTTTTTCGACTTGTTTTGATGTCCTTTTTTTGCACAATAAATCAAATCAGTAGTTATCCGCAATTTATCATCACACCCGTACACAGGCATTCGGCAAAGCTGTTGCACAATAAATCCCGTATCCTTGCAACATTGTGAATTTTATGCAGGAGTTTGCAATATTCTCACGCCTGCTGCCGCTGCCCGCTACGCCATTAATAAGTTCTGCAAAAATGTTATTGCTAAAAAATACATTTTCTGCAAAAATACACAATACGACTCTGTTGCAAATTGCAATAAAAGGCCGAATACACATTTGGATTTTTATTATCCGTGAAAAATTCGCAATGCTTGGAACCTAGGGCTACGTACATAAACCGGATTCCCAACCCATTGAGCGGGAACCAGAAACAACCCCCCTGGGAGAATCCCTCCGCGAAAAAAATTGCAAGTATCATAATTCAGATCAATGGTCAGGGCGCCCTGGCTCCAGCCATAGTTTTGGGATATAATGTTACGAAATGGAACTTTATTACGAAGCGGGAGATGATTGAGATTATTTGTGGAGGGATCAGGCGAATTAGATTTGCAATTTTTTTTTAGCACCGGGGTCATTTTATTACAAGCCAAAACCCGGTCTCGGAAACTATCAGTTTCATCATACATTATATTTTCTATATATATACCAGAAGCGTAATGGGATACGGTAGGTTCATTTATGGTTTAATAGGGCTCTGAGGTTTACAAATGGGTCTGACATTGTAACTTGTAACATTGTTAGTCATCCGCATAGGGAGGATTTTAGCGTTATAGGGATTCAAAGGATCAGCAATCAGTACATTACATAGAAAAACCGTGCAAAAATAATATGACTCGTCACTAGTCCCTCCAACAGTAATTTTGCAATAGACACGTATAATATTACATTCGGCGATTCAGAATTAAAATATGTTGCAGATATTTTTTAGAAAGTTGGAGAAATGCAAACTGACCGGTCATTTTAGGAAGTAGAATTCAATCAATGTCAACTTTCATTTTGAAATTCATTATTTGAGTTTTTGCTAAAGGCTGATTGTATATATTTATGTATTTTGTTTCATTGTGCAATTTATTTTACAATTTGAATTTGAATTTATTTTACAATTTGAATTTGAATTTATTTTACAATTTGAATTTGAAATTATTTTAAAATAAAATTTTTCGTTGCTGCTCTTATTTCTAATACATTTAATTTTCTCTTCCGCTATATACATCCCATTGTCAAATTAATTACAATGAAATAAAAGGTTTGGCCCTCCGCTAAGCACATATAAACAACGAAAATATTGAGCACAAGCCCTAAACTGCTCCTCCAGGTACAATTATTCATATTTTAATAAAAAATGTATACAGTAAAAGCAATAACCTTATTCTAAAAATCTCTCTTTATATTTCAGTGGCCCCTAAGAATAGGCTGAAAGTAAGAAAGGGCAATAAAGTATCCCATTTCAATGTGGAAGTAATAATAAATTACTGTACTCTACACTGGCCACTACTCCGCTCCTAACAAAACAAGTACGGACTCCCTTTACAATACAAACTTTCCCTTAAAAAATCCTCAGTCCAGCCTAACAAGCCAGGTCAGTACAAAATGGTGTGGTGAAAATGTCGAAACAGACATTATGAGCATTTTTTTTTCCAGTCAATGGAAATTCAAGTCTCCTTCACTTGATCCGATTTTTGTCTGAGCCTGAGAACGGAGGACCTCTCGCCCATTCATCATCCCATAATAGCTACCGGTTCTTTGGGGAAAGTAAAAATGGCAAAACTGGACAGAGTGGGCTCCATAGTTTCTAAATGGCTCTTCTGCAATGTCCAGTCAAAAAATGGACCCATACGGCCTGGATGAACTTGTACGGGATCATAAAGAAGAGTTCGAAGGGGATCAAAGGGATTTGGGTTGCTCTCTTTGTTAGTCTCCTAGCTATCCTATTATATTTCCGAAGACACTTTTTCCGCCGAAAAAAAAAATGTTTTGTATGGCTTGGGATTCGACTATTGTGTCCCTTTGCAGAGCTGAAAGCGGACTCAATGGAGAAGGTCTTGGAAAGATAAACACGAGTTAATGAGGCGTCTCTTTATACAGCTTTCAACGACGGGAACAAGAGCCAGGGGATCCACGGCTAAATCTGAGTAGGCTTTGGCCAAAATTTTGAAGCATTTAATGTAATTGCGCTGTGGAATTTTCGTGTTTGACCTTACTTTTTGTGTGTGACAATTGACAATATGATATAAGATTTCTTACTGCTGCCATTGTTTATCTGATTTACATATTAATTCAGTTCCAGACCTAATGTTTGTTCAAGAAGAAGGACGTATATGTATACTTTAGTACAGATAATACATATTTTATATTAGCTTGAACTTGAATTAGTAAGTCTTGGAAAAATACTCGTATGACGATCAGCAGCGTTATAATTTTCTGTACAAGGACTGACAGCTAAATCTTTTTTTTTTTTTTTAGTAAACTTTGACCAACAACAAGAAAGTTTTGTTGATTTTTCTTAGTAGTCAGCAGCACTTAGGCTACTAATTTTCGCCACCAGACCGACGTAAGCTGTACAAGAGACTACGGGTTCTTTATTTTGGTTGTATAAAAATAATCAGAAGGCACGCATATCAATCCCTCAAGTTCGACCCTTTTTTGCAACAGTAGCAGATTTGAAGGTACTTATCAACGTATGGTTTTCGCACGAAACCTTTACATCCATGTATGACTCATTGCATGTTGCAGATTATTTAGGAAATTGGGCATTAAGCATACTGACTGGTTAGTTTAGGAAGTTGAATAAAGTCAATGCATTCGCATTTACACCTATTTTACTGTATTCATTGTTAAGCCTTGAGTGCTGACCAAATTTTATGCTCCGTAGATTGTGATTCGTTGAAATTAAATAAATACCAATGCATCCAATTCAGTTCCTAGCAGATTTCAATTTACTTTTTTCTGTAAATTTTACGAATCACATTGTAAGTGTCTCCTTTCGGCATTTCGGCAGCAGCGTTTCCTAAATTCAGAGTAGGCCTTGAGAACTGACACTTTAAGTGAAAGTGAAAGTGTTGGTATGTCAACAGCCAAACTTGTTTAGATAGGGGAGAAAAACGTACCCAAAATTTGATCATTTTGAAAAATTAGCTTCCATTATTCTTGTCTTACAACAGATTAAACAGATTCCAAAATCCTAAAGAATATAAGATTTTATCTTAATACCCAGCTTTACCGAAACGGGAAATAAGGATGTAATCATGATATTTGGTACCTACAGATTAAATCATACCGCCCAAATTGACGGTTCAGTATTCCTAGTCCCAGCGCCCAACTTCATAAATAATCTCCAACATGTAAAATACATATAAGGAGCTTGAATCTGATGCTTGAAATAATATTGCGAAGTGTAATTTAATTATACACACATGCCATCTTATGTGGGTATCTAAAAGAGTAAGTACTTTGAGTGACGGTTGTTTAAAAATTGATTTCCGTCTGAACATAATGGCTCTTGTCTTATGACTTATGACCCAGACTTCCTTCTTCACTCTTTAGCCTAGAATACACTCCATAAAAGTTATCGCACTTTGGTTTGATCTCCGCATTTGCAAAACGTTACTCGGACCCAACAACCAACCGTAGTGGAAACAAAAGCCAGACTATTTTTGACTCACGACGCCTTAGTCTGATTCAAATCCCTGCCAGGGCCAATTCTATCGGCGGCTATTGTTTCTAACATCCGGCAGCAGCTTTTTGACCTTCCAGAAGTGCAACCGACGTTTCCTGTCTGGCTAAGCAAACTTCTCAAGAGAACCGGGACAATGGGGCTCAGTGAATGCACTAAATGCATTTTATCCCTGATTGCAATTGGTTTAGTACTCGTAATCCTTTATTACGGTCCTTTCCAAGTGATCCAAGTGTTTGGGTCTAAGGTCAAGGATGATAACTCGTCGGATGAGTCAGCCTGCCTCTTAGAAGCTTATCCATGGTTTACTGAAGGGTGGAGGGCCCCCTGGAAGCCCTGGGACGGGGTCCAAAAGTTCACTATGACATGGACCATGTTCAAACGAGTGAGGGAACGGGCAAGCTTGGGGATCCCTGTGATCGGGAGACCAAGGAATGCGAGGCGGTCTGGACCCACAGCGGCGGGCGGCGGGTCAAGATTGACCTCATCTGCTACCGAGGCCGCTGTGAGTGTCCCCATCCAGTCAACTTCTGGCCCGATGAGACCAACAAGACTTGCCGAAGGAAGGCTGGAGTGGCCGAGTGTGACATTCAGAGTGACGAGACCTGTGTGCCCGGGGCCATTTGCGTCATGGAGGAACTATTTCGGGAAGCCCAGGTCGATCCGAACTACTTCTTGTTTAGCACAAAGTGTTACTGCAGGGCGGGATGCCTGACTAACAGCTATGGGTTCTGCCGATGCCCGGATTCTTAGATCAGGTTACGAATGGGTTAGATTTACATCCGTCGGATCAGCATCATAATGATTTAATCATTATGATTCTGGTAGTCTTATTCTAAACATTAAAAAAAAAATCCTTTAGGATTTTTGTGCTGCTAAAAAAATATATGCGTGTATACATAATATACAAATACGAGGGTCATATTTCATATTTCAAGTTTTGACAAATATTTGTTGATTCTGAAAACGCTTTACACCAATAACTGTCTTTGTCATTGACAATTTTGTCCATCTTATCTCTTAAATTCGTGCAAAACATTACTCTAGTGAGGTCCATAGTACGGATTCTGAGAACCTTAATTTACTTTAAAAGAGAATTTACTCTTACATAAATTGTAGTTAAAAGTTTGTTGAGTTTAACCAGAACCAGACTGGGTATTTTCTGATCATAGACCGATAACATTTCAATTTTGACTCATATTTACCAACAATCGGTCAACACTTGTAATATGCTCTTATACTGTAATCTATTGTATGTAAATAACTACGAAATGTATCTAACATTAGAGTAAAAATTATTCGTTTCAAATGTGACTAACAGCTATTGCGGAACAATTATTAACTTGCAAATTCGTACCCAGTTTTAATCCGCTTCAATATACACTTTTTTAAATTAAATGTGCTGTGTAAGGTAAATTTTCTTTAAATATTATGTGGATTTTTATCGAACTGAGCTTACTTTTAAGTTTTTAGATGTTTTTTTTTTATTCTCTATCAATTTCTATTCGAGTATAAATTTAAAATTCGAATAAATAGGTTCATTCCAATGTCAAATACATAGAGGAAAGCCGGAGGGAATAAAATTTCAAAATGAAATAATTGAATTGGGATCCATTATTTGTCTTCTAACTGAATATGGCTCCCAGGTACAATAAAGGCGGAAGTCTTGTGCTCTAAATCATTTCCCCGCAAATCCGGTCCCCTGGTATGTCATTTCAGCTGTCACATCATTTGCATACCCCGTTCCAAGGAGACGGTTCGGGTCTTGAAGGCATATGCAGAATACATGTAAATGTGCGGCCTATGGATCATAAACATACATACCGTAATATGCATTTACTCTATCAAAGCCGAGCTTTCCCCCCTAAAACATTCACATTTTTTACCCTTTTATTTTGCTTTCTCCCATCCTAATGTTTTCAGGCCAAGCATATTGACAGGGCCTCCTGGCTCCGGGCAAATGGGCCCAATATTTTACGTACATTACGTTCGCCTGATAGCGTTTTGGGAAAAATGAATATAAACTAGGATCATTTTTTAGGGGAATCCTTTGGACGGCTAGCTGAGTAGGTATAGCTCTGTACACTTTTCTATTATTTCTTGTTTCTGCCTCTGCCGGAACGGAACATTAATTGTCACAAGCTCTAAACCTTACATTGGAATGCATGCAAAAGGAAGGCTAGGAATTGGCAGGCTGATTAAAAAGAGGAAATTAAAATGGCAGGCTTATGGCTCGTTATTTAGGGCCCGATCCCTTCACGACCCGGAATTTACAAACTCGGAAACAAGGGCCGTTTACGACTCACTCTAATTAAACTATGTTTTCACTCCCGGCTATTAAACTTCACACTTTTTTAGACTAGAACAAAAAGGGAAAAGGCATAAAATTGTTATGGCTACTTAAAGTAGGATTGAATCGGCCCTCGTTTTTGCATACTAACTACTCTTGCAAACTCTGGATATGGAAGGGGACGGGCTCAGAAATGAATAGGAGCCTCAGAGCTCGGAATTAGAAACTTTAGCCATTTGCCACTTCGCCTCTCAATTTGTAATTTCTAAAATTTGCATTTGTGCTGGGTCGTACTAGAGAGGGCAGGGATTCGGGATTCGCGAAATTAGTTTTTGCAAATAAGAAAACATTTCTCCCCTCCCCGTACTAGTCTATGCAGGGAATCACTGTACAGGGTTCTCTCATAATTACTCCCATTCCGCAGGCAAGTCGCAATCTGAATCATAAAACACAGTTTTATATATTTGTGCTCAGGTTTATTATTACACCGCTTTTGAGTTATGGTCACTTGTGTTTGCATAAATCTTCTGGAAATTTAGACCTAGTTCTGCTTTATTCTGTGTCTGGTCTGGAGTCTGTACTGAAATATTTTACTTTTAAAGAAGTATAGCTCTACCTACAAAAGAATTTTATGCTCTTTACAATGGTTAATTTTCTTTAGAAAGGGATCCGATCCGTAAACATTTCGTTAAAATCGAAATTTAATTTTCTTCTACCACTTTCATTGCAAAATCATTTGGACCATTGGAACAAGTAATGGATTTTAATTTAGAGTCAGCCTTTAGAAAATAGTTAATTAATTAATTTCCACATGGAATTTTGCATTGACTGAATTTGACTTCCCAAACTGACCACTCAGTATGCATACTGAGTATTTTCCTGACAATTTGCAAAATATCTACAACAGTCTACCATAATACAGTGTCTTGAGCGCGGAAAAGTTGTGTCGGAGTTTTAAATTGTTAGGTTCAGGCAAATAAGGGACGGATCCATTACAACGATCCGTTTACCGGAAAATCTATTAACAAACGTAACCAGGACCTCTTCTCCTTCACACAATACACAATGGATTGAGAATACAAAGGGAAAGTGGGACGGACTGAAAGCGCTAGGCTGAAGTGATCCATGAGATTCCATTAGGTTCGGTCTGGACAATGCTCAGTAAACTGTTACAATGTATTTATACGCCTTCACACACCTTTCCCCCTTTGGGCTTATACTACTTTCTTCCTCCCTCTGCTCTATGAAGGGTCAAACAATTTCGTAAGGCTCGGGATTTTATACTTCGTTAGACCGGATCGGTCATAGGCCAACTGTGTACAGAGAGAATTAATTTTCAAATTAGGACCGAAGTTGGATCTGTCAAACTTGGACCACATTTGACCAGCACCCAATGGACCGCATACAGCCCGGACGCTCGAGTTGAAAACGTAGCAAATGAGTCCAACCAGAGCAAATTTCATTATATCACACTTACTATTGAAACATTGTATTTGCTCCTGACTTAAGCACTCAAGTCGGTCAGTTCAAATTATGGCGTATAATACGTACGAGGCACATCTGCTATCTCCTAACAATTGTGCAATCAGACTGTCGAATTGAATTACATTAGAACTTAGAACGGGAATAGCTTTAGCTTAGATTTGGGAAGTCTCATTCGAGACCCTCTCCTCTTTATCTATGACCATGCAATTAAATCCATTTTCAATTACTGTTAACAAGGTCTTAATTTGTGTTTTGTGATAATTTCCCTAACGCGAAAGGTTATCGGAGAAAGCAGGTGCCTCTTTCGGGGATTTTACGAATACCATTGTGAGAGCCTACAGTAACGATGAATAATAAATGTCCATATCGGATTGAGCGAAGAATATAAAAATTGCGTTATAGTAAGGTTACTGCACACTTATTTAGAGCTACATGGACCAAAGTGGTTCCCCTAATAATAAATTAATCACACAAATCGGTTGGAGATTATGGCGGGAAGTGCAGTACGACATTAGCTTTTGACTAGGCCCGACTTTGATTCTTAGTCCTTGTCCCAATAATGTAGCTCTTCGTGGTATAGGTTATTATATTATTCCCTACACAATATGTTGGGGTCCCATTGTGGGCATGGAGTGGAGTAATGACTGGGTTCCATACAGAAAGGGTGGAAAAATGATACAAGTGAAGTGACAGGAAATTACCCAAATTGACAGTAAAAAATTAGATTTGGGATTTTGTCCCGGACCACGGACCCTCCCATATGAGCCTTCGTGCAACTAAAAACTCATGATACAGCATTAATGGAAACAGTAGTACAGTAGTACCTACCACCAACTGCAGCACTGCACTGCTTTACGTTTATTACTTTTTCAATATCCCAACCAAATTGTGTATTAATAAGAAGCACGTCATAAACTGTTTAATAATTGACCTTAAAAAAAACGACTTAAATCACGCTACAGTATTCAGAGCGAAATAGTTTAATTAATTTAGCTAGGATTTATAAATGAACTGGTTAGTAGCTAAGCAAAGCAAACATACTATCAATCAGCAGATATAGAAAGTACTTAGATCGTAACAAACTCACACATATTGACTAAAGAGGGCACATTTAGATGAATCGAATTAGTACATTTACATTATCTACTAAACTGCTATAGTAGCGTAATAACTCTCAGTAGTAAACGAAAATCAAAACGAAATTCGGTATGTACTTCATATGTGAAGTACTGTGGATTAAAATGATTTATAAGGCCTCAGTTCGTAAATTAGTATTAAAACATTAAATCTTAAATGTTTCTTTACTTAAAGTTAGACTTAAGCAATTATTTAGAGCCTCGATAATGTTCCATTAGATAAGCCCGCCTGTTTAGTTGGACATGTACAGAGCCCAGCCCGAGTTTGATCATTCCCACATCCCGCCTTGCAGTAGCACTTTGTTGTGAAGAGGAAGTTCAGAATAGGATTCGCGTCACTCTCCCGGTGTTGAAAGATTTGGTCCATAACACAAATAGCACCGGGCACACAAGTATCGTCGCTCTGAATGTCACACTCGGCCGCTCCAGCCTTCCGCCGACAGGTCTTGGTGGTCGGATCCGGCCAGAAGTTGACAGGATGGGGACACTCACAGCGGCCTTGGTAGCAGATCAAGTCAATCTTGACCCGCTTTCCTCCACTGTAGGTCCAGACTGCCTCGCATTCCTTGGTCTCCCGCTGACATGGATCTCCAAGTTTTACCTTGCCCTCACTTGTTGAACTGCCCATTAAGCTACCACTGGGTCCAAATTGTTGGTAGTGAACTTGGACCCCGTCTTTGGGGCTCCAGGCTGAGCGGGCCCCAGGGAACCATCGTCGATCTGGTTTGTAGACCGCTTCGTCCGAGTCCGAGTCCTCTGATGCTTGGACGCAGGCGGAAATTGTCAAGACAATGGAAAGGAATCGAAGGGGCTCCATTGTGTGCGGCGTGTTCCTGGGCTTGAGCTTGAAAGTTGAGCACCTAATGTCCAAGTAATTCCAGAGTGCAGAGTCATTTAAAGTTATTTTCCGAATTTCCTTATGTGGTGTTATTGATAGTTATTCCTGAACTCTGAGCCTCTTGCGAAATGTCTCAAGGTTCGGGGAATTCTGATTAGATTAGCATAATGCGCTGCAGACTGCAGTAGGCTGACAACTGAAACTGAGGACAGGAAGAAATATGAGCTAATTATCTTTAGATGTAAATACAAGCACAAAAAATTAATCTTTCCTGTTTTTCAAACTTTGCTCATCGTCGGGTCCTTAGTATCTATGTACATATACCTGTAGGCTCGGTGGACAAACAAGACCTATAGATACGGCTCAGGTCACTACCGACAAATAACTGATATTAATATTATGGACGCAGCAAGGATCATACGCTCTGATCATGCTTCTGAATATGACTGTAAATTCGTTCATGGTAAATCCAGTGATTTAGGTACATATCAGATGGTAAATGCAAAACGAGTAGGCATTAAAATCATTAAAATAAAAACAAACTGAGTTGGTTTTGGTGATGATTGATGATATACAGTGCAAATGTGCAAAAGTCTTGCACAGGGCCACGAAATTATCAGTGCTGGACGGACCGCTACAACTTATAGCGATTTTTAAGCCGCGTAAGTTGTTTCTAAATTAAAAACTGTCCCGAATGTATCTGCTTCGTTAGGCAAGGTCAATAATGCGTAAATAAAAATGCATATTTTTATCTGCGTCTGGCATTCGTGTTCCTCACTTTATTAGTTGAAACACGATTCAGTAATAAATAAATTTGTAGTAAATAATACAATATGGAACATTAAAACTCGGCACAATCAGGAGCTAAATCAACCCAAAACGCGCAACTAGGACACTCTCCCTTGAAAAAAATCCCCCGAAATCTTTGTCCAGTACGGAAATGAAGAAGGACAGGAATAAATGTGTTTTCCTGTTCTGCCAGGGCCCTACACGCAATTTGTGTTGGAATAAATGACGAAGCTCCGGTGGAGTCTCTCCGGGCCCCGAATCCTACCATTTATATTGATGATAATAGTTGTTATGCCCGGATCTTCCCGCATAATCAGCTCATTAGTACCCGGGCGGGTTTTTGAAGGGTCATTTTTTGGGAGGGGATACGTTTGATTTCCGTCATTGGTCCTACCAACTCTCCAGCGTCAGCATTCAGCCTCTACTCCTGATTTTTAAGTGACAGCTCATTTTTTCAGGAACCTAATGAAACATGAAGCTGGACGCCACCGCCGGCCGCGCCGTGAGACTTGTTCTCCTACTTCTACCATTTATCAAGGGGAATCACAAAATCGTAAAAACCCTTGTATTGATCTTGAAATTTGGGGGACATTTACTATTTGCAACGTAACATTAATCCTACTATATAAAGTTCGTGCGGGAGAAAATACATATTTTTAACGGAAATTACAAGGAGTTACTTCATGTGAAATATGGCTCGGTTAAATTTGATTTCAACCACTTAATAATAGTTCGATCACAAAAATATTGACTTTAGCCACAAAACACTAAAGCGAAATATGGTAAAGACATATTAGGCCAATGTACTGGGGTTAGTTTAGGTTAATCTTCGACTACAAAAATACTTTATTTCGGAAAATGTTCGTCCATCCGTTAGTTTAATTATTTTCCGTTAGAATGCTTATTTTGGGTGGTGGCGCTATTAAAACCCTATTGGATTCGATGAAGTTAACTAAGTTAGCTTTTCGAATACATAGGTTTAGACTTCAAAAATCAAGTTTATTGATAATGAATATTGCATGAAAAGTTATATTTTAAATACTTCCGGCATGAAAAATACAATCCAGTACTAGAGTATTTAGCGATTCAGCGCCCACGTCCAGTATCTCACATCTCACCCCGCTTGAAGCCATTTCATGGGCCTGAATAAATTGGGGTGATTTTGGAAACCTTGTCCGGAACCTGACCGTGGGAGGCAAATGACCATTTGATACGGTCCAGGGTGGCGGTCCAGAGAGAGGAAGGCCAGAATGATTACCGTTTTTGCTCCAAGTCATGTCTCTTTGTCATCTCGAGGAGGATTGAGGATCCTGATCATCATGTACACAAAGTATACTGCTCCAACTCTAACCTATGTAAACATGACCAAAGGAGAGTTTGTGCAATTTGGAATCCAATTCCGGGGAAGGGCTCCTAGGCTTCAAAGGGAAATTCTGCAAAAGGAACTACACGGGAAGAGAAAAATTGTTTGTAGCCCTTTCATCATGGGATTTGACCAACGGCCGGCCCCGGACTAAAGATATCATTAGGCAGCTTTGTGCCCGGGCCGAGACACGCTCCTGCTCAACCCTCTCTAATGTAAATGTACAGAAGGCTAGATGAAGATGACCACTAATTTGAAACGAGACCTTCCGGCTATTTGTAAATTGATGACCATCATCCAGCCTCACACGATAATAGCATGCACGAGCGTCCAGTCAGCTGTTTGTCTATTTTGATTGCAGCCTGAAACTGGACTCATCTTGCTTATCCGACAATCGGACTCTAAATACTAACTAACCCTTTCGAGGGATCAAGATCAAATATAGGTACCAGCTACACTACTCAAGTATCTGTACTAGCTACGAGCTATTGCTATTATAAATGGAAATAATTAGGATTGCCTGCTTTTCCCTGACTAACAAATTAGGGATTGAGAGTGCCAACTAGTCTTCGTACGAAGAGGGAAGATTATCAGTTGATTGCTTCTCTAATATTATGTAAATAAGTAATATTTCCCTTCATATAAAGATATCACAAAGGCTTATGCAGTAGTTTGAGAGTAAATGATTGCTAATTGATAACATAATTTACTAATTTTCTTTTACTAGATAATATAGAAAGAAGGTAGGCGTTGCTTAAATACTAGGTAAGGCAAATAAGACAACAGTTAGTCAAAGAACTACGTAAGAATTAAATGTCATTATTTAAATATAAAAAAAGGAACTAGCTTTAATACAAACTAATGCATTTTTATGAGGGGAAAAAAAAAAATGTATGGTGAAATGCCATTTAGATGGATTTGGCTAAAACTTGGTATAGTTATAGATCTTGATCTACTGAACAATGTTTAAATGAGCCTTAAAGCCGTATTTCGACTCCTTGACCCTGCACGGGTCACTCAAAGGTCACTTGGGGACAATCCGTCATCCGGATGGATTTGGCTGAAACTTAGTATACTTACAGATGCTCACTTCATGAATAATACTTAAATGTACGTCAACACGGTAGGTCGCCTCCTACCGTTCAAATATTCGATTTACCCGGTGATAGTTTAGTGACAAAAAAGGGTTAATGAAAGTGACCTACTGGTTTGACGTGCATTTAAACATTATTCACAAGGTAAAGATCTCCACGCATACCAAGTTTCAGCCAAATCCACCCGGATGTCATCTGTGAACCCATCTTAATGGAATTCCACCATAAATACAGTACGGAGTCATATCCTTATTGATTTTGTGACAGATTTTCATCACTGATACCTAAAATGCACTATGGTGTTATTAAAGTAGCAAAGTATTTAAATTCTAATACAATAGTCCGCTAATGTAATAAATACAGGTACAAATATCTCAATTTAAAGTTCGGAATATGTAAATAGACATACGAACACAATTAATTATGATAATGAACTTGATCTTCGTCAAATTATGTTTTAGATAGTTTAAAAAAATACCTATGTGCGTACACTATATGTACAGCTAAGTCTTCATCCACACCACACGATCCAAAGTCTTTATATTATCCGGCAAACTGCAACTGGGTTGGAAAAATAGCTCTACCAATCATCCTCGACTTCAGCCGCAGTATTTACAGTTCTAAAACATGGGAGTAGCATTGTTAGGAACTTGAGGAATCAATAATGTTCAGAAACAGAAAGATAAAGAGTGTTGCTAATTTTACTTCGTTTTTCAAAAAAAAACAATAAAACAAACAAAAGCAAATTTAACAAATTAAAAGCCAAATATACTTTTTCTCGTCATTCGTATTGTAGTTGGAGTTGGAGGTACAGGGTTCCATGACTTTTACGATAGGAGCATTAGGCTTGTGATAACTCCAGGATCCTTGTGGAACCCTATTTGAATAAATCAGTAGGTAATTAAAAACAGCACACACTGGACCTGCCCACAGCGCAATCCGCTATGTAATCTACTAAGTATAATAAAATTATAATATACATATTTACAGCTACCAGAAGTACCTGAAACCAGGTGGATCCGGCGCTCGAGGCTTTGGACTTGGCCGCCGCTGACCTGATGAAGCTGGAGCTGGAGCTGGAGTAGCAGCAGCGTGTACGCTAATTATATACAATTTAGTATTATTATGAGCTGCTTAGACTCATAATTCACAGTCAATCAATGAGCCCGGAAACTTACTAAGGAAAAAGCAAAATCACTGTATAAAAATAGTATCGATATCAATAGTCAGTGGTCAGACTTTAAAATCTTAAAGTAGAAGTGTGTTTGGTGAAAACAGGAGTGAAAGAAGTTTGAGAGGTCGCGCTTGGGCAAGTATAGCGTAGTGCAGCAAGTACTTACTAATCAAATCCAATACGGGTGGGTCCAGTATTAGTAGCTTTGTCCACTTTTGTGTCAGTCTTTGGCTGGACCTGGCAGTGTGAGCAGTGGTTACAATCACAGGATTTCTCCACGCTAACCACACAGTGGTGCGGGTGGTAGCAGCCAAGAGAAAGCGGTTCCTCCTTTATTGTACGCTTGAAGAGTGGAAGTGGATGTGATTTTGATGGAGTTTCTGAAAACAATAAAACTATTGTAGTCCAAGCCTTACATGAACCTTGAACACAATTTTTTACATTACGAAGTCATTCCGTATATGTAGTTTGTGTCAAGGCTTTTTAAAAATCGAGCAATTAATTCAACAACGAACAGGTAAATCACTCACTACACATGTACAGCTGGGTCCGGGTCTCCCGAGCGCAGCAACAGGCCCGGCAACAGCAGGCCCGGCATCCAACGCAAAAGGCGCAGATTAGCAATATTAGAATAATCGTTCCAATCCAAGCAAAATAGTATAGCTCCTCTTTTCCAAATATAGTCCTGTGTCAATCATAACAAAGTAACCTTAATTAGTGATCACAGAGTACAGAATACCAAATACAATCTCTGCTCTGATTTTCTTGCACAAGGATAATCATCGTGAGGTTTATGAAACAGCATTTGAAAAGTTTTGTTCGTCACAATCTTAGGTCACAATATTACTAAGCGCTTTCCTACAAATTACAAATTATTAATGCATGTTAGTAATATAGAGATAGTAACTCACTTAAAAAATTCCAGGAAAGTGTTGCTACTTTCTGCTCCGACTGTTGTGATAGGGGTAGTACTGGCCGTCGTGGTGGCATTCAAGAGTGAGTCCATTCGTGAGTTGACCAGTATCCGTGATCACTGTAATTTGAATTTAGTAGGTACTTAAGTGAAATATCCATCGTTAAAAACTGTAAATAATAAGCAAGGTAGGTACCTAAGTACTTAATACAACAAGTAAGTAGCTGCTACGTAATTAATCAGTAGGTGTTTAACTAACAGTTGACCCTGGACCTGACCTGGCTTTCTAAAAGCTGACTAAAAGTCGGCTTAGTTTGTTGAAAAATTGAAAATGAGACTTCAGTTGACACGCTGATTGATCTTCACTGAGGTTCCTTGAAGAACGGACTAACAGACGACTCGCTCACCTTTATGCTATACAGCCGACGATTGACGATAGATATAGTCCAGATCCAGACCCAAGCCAGGGAATGCCGATGTCTACTGACCACCACAATTTCAAGACGTAGAACTTAAGCCTTTTTTCTGTGTCCAAATTCCAACTACGTCCTCGTCCTCGATTTTATCTTTTATTTACATATCCAGGTACTAACACGCCGCAATGCACATGCCACACAAAATGAGTATTATCTCGATCTCGATTCCCTCTATTTAGGCCTTTGTGCTCCTCGCTCCAAACCAAGGAAAACCAAGCATTTTCAATACTTGGGACTATGCAGTACAGTTCAATTGCAATGTAACACGTAAGGGCGCCAGACGCCAGAATTACATTTCTAAATGTCATTTAGAATTCAGGTATGACTAATTTAACTTTAGGCTCCAAAAATACATGAAGATAAGATTGAATAGAAATAGATGATAGAAATGTAGGTACTTTTCTGAAATCTGAACACAGGTAGAATCTGGAGGCTGTCGCTTTTTTTAAACGAGTTTTTGGAATGGATTTATTTTTCAAGGTATGTCACTAAATTAGTCAAGGTATTTATTTGCATGTGAGTTCCAATTAACGTGTTTTACATGTATTTGACTTTATCATACAAGATTCAAAAGTTGGGTTCCGCGGAAAGAAATTCCTGTCCTTCATACAAAAGTCAATTGATTCAGAAGCCAATGGATTTAGGTGAATGAAAAAGCTGAATAAGCTCCATGCACGCGATTTGGCATTTGATAGATTTAGGATTTTATATTTAAAGACTCCAATACCCACATAAAACTTTCTGCAAGACGAATTGGGTTCTTTATTTGCACGGACAAAAACTCAACAAATGGCTGGCTGCTACAATGTAGTTTGTTCTCAGCTTACATCTGTTTGAATGTAAAATAGGTGCAAAATATTTGTAAAGGCACAATGCATACCGGATCCCGGGTAGAAGTAATTCAAGGCGTGTCGAGCTTGAAAATTAAGACTACAAAATGCTAGATCAGAAAGCGGAACCTGAACATGGAGAAATACTTTGTTACAATTCGTGAATTTACACTATAAATTCATGATTCCTTGTGAAACCAAAAAAGGTCCGGATCATAAAATGAATTTGCACATTTTTCACGCACTCACAATGTTACAATATGTATGTGCTAATAAATTTAAGGGAGTACTTTAGATGCAAAAAAAATCCAATCAAGACCTCCATCATGCTAATTACCTTTATAAATAGGCCTTGTATCGCTGTAGCCGGTAAGGTCTACATAATATGTAGTTAATTTTGGAAGTTCAGATTCTATGCTTCTAACTGGTAACAGGTCGACCATTTATTAATCCAGTTTTTGTGAACATGGAGCGTATATTTATTTCGCTAGAGTTCATTTGTATTTTACGCCTGCACCTGCAATTTTTTGTTGGATAGATTAATGGATATTTAAAATGTCACCCTCCTCCCCGGAATGATCAACCAAATAAATTTTTGGTCAAAAAATTTAAAATTTGCCGCCGGATGCGCTCCACCATGTTTAGTATTGATTTGTGCTTATTTACACTATAGAACATCGACAACCTAACAAAATTAGCTTATTATTCATATTGTTCTCCGCCTCCGGCGGGGTTTCGCTCATAAACAATTTCTGCCCCTCTCCGAACAAAATCCTGGCCTGGGCATGCCTCTGTATTGACGTGTCAGAATTCATAAAAATAAATAAAAGCAGAAGTGTGGAAAAATCTAACTAACAACCCTTTGTATAACAATGGAAAACATTATTTCGGGTTCGGCTTCACAATATTCGACTAAGGAGGCCAAACTAAATTAACCCAGCTTGAATATTGCTGTCTCTGAAAATACTTATTTAAAAATAAGCGTTGCCCAATAAAAAGTGCTACATCGGTTATATCGGAAATATTTAATATATTTAATTTAATATATTCATATACCCAAAGCATACTTTGAAACTGAACACACCCTACTTTAACTCTTTAATACTTTTGAGCCCTCGTCCTGTCAATAAAAGAAATTACGACCCAGGCGTCAAATTAGAAATCCGAGCCACAAGTTTAAAAAAGGCTCAAAATTGAAACCTTTCCCTTCCCCCACCCAACAATCCATTTGTACATATACTGAAGGCCTCCAGTGTACTTGAAACTGATCATCTGGACCGCCCTTTCCCCTTGTCCCCACAATAAAACCAACCCAAGTTTCCTAAAAAACATAATTGTACGAATTTATAGCCCCAGCCCATCCCACATATGTAGAGAATAAAATGGAAATTTTGAGCCTCTAAAATGTAATAAGGCACTCATATCCCAGCCCCTGCCTATTTTACACCAGCCCGAAGCCTCCATTAGGACTTATTCCATTGTACTCCGGGATCCCGAATTTGTCAAACCACAAAATATGGGGCCTTCAGTCTTTTTTAATAAAAAGTCTCCTCCTTTTGTTACACTTCCAATTTCATTTTTAAATTCGGTTAGGACTGAAATCAAATATCTGACTTAACTCTTTCTCTGTGTACACAAACGCTTAGGCCCTACTCCTTTCTGCCCTACATTAATCAATACTGGGACAGAGAGGGCATTGTGTAACATTATTATGTACGAGTTTCCCAATACTAAGCTGTAGGAATAGGAACTGGAGAAAATCCAGTCCGGCCTAAACGGAAGGGATCCCATTTTATTACTTTTATTATTTTTCTCTCATTCCGATTTTTATATCTCCCCGTGTAAAAAAGTGACACAAAAGCCAGAGCCCTCGTGACAAAGAACGGGTTTATTCCGCCTTTTACGAGCCCCGGATTTGTGGAGGAAATGAAATTTTTGGGGACAAGGCCTCATGATGAAGATGATGATCAGGGATGATTGGGATTTGGGGAAGGCATGGGGTACATTCATATAAGTGCTTCCAGTGTCAGTATTCAGTAGTAAGATTGTCTTCGCAATGGATGAGAACCTGGCCCACAATCAACCCTAATCTTGGCTTATGGGCGTATGTGGCTCCTGGCTCCTTCCCTACAAATTTTATGGCTTTGAATGCAAAATGCAATAAAAGGAATGTCGAGGAAATGAAAATGAGGGAGCGGCGGAGATGAGGCTCACACTTTATTCCGCTTTGAGGCGCGCAGAAAATGTCAACTTCAATATTGCATATTACTCCATTAAATCATTTAAAAATTTAAAATGTTTGATTTTCTTATTTAGAGAATTTAGCTAAGAGAAAACGCAATTTCTAAGCAAAAGCCTTTTTTCAAGCGTAAGAACAATTCAATTGTAAATCGTGGCAAAACGAAACTGAAATTCAGCGCAAAAATTAGGTTTTGAAATACAAACATCACATACCCAAGCCTAACTTAAATATTTTCAGTAGGAAAAATGTTAACTGATATACATGCACTATAGCATGCTGCACATAGTCTCACGCTTGACGTATGCTAAGCAAATTGGAGACCCAAATCGATCCAGCTTATTAGGATCCCTTGTAAAAAATAATGTGTAGGAAATGGAAGTGGGATTTTTATTACAGAAATTAAGATGATGAAAAAGGAAATTAAGTTTTTGAGCAGGAAATTATTCTTAGGCAGAAAATAGTTGGGCAGGTCCTCCGTCTTCTTTTTAAGCACCCCACTCCCACTCACTAACATCATTAAGAATTCATTACAAATCATCTTCCACTTCATCATCTCTGCGTCATAGCACGTGCCAGGAATCCCTAAAGAAACAAGGCTGTTAAATTTCCCGTATTGCACAATTTAAATCTTTAGCTACCTACTCAAATGCTTATTATTTTTGAAATTAAGTATACTTTCAGAATTCGTATTTAATTCACGTGCAAATGCGTCTTGGGATAATAAAAGCTTACTGACTATATTACAATTTCAAATATAACTGTATTGCATTTTATATAACGAGACATGAGTGAGGGGTTACTTTTTTAGGGAATTGAAGATGAACTTCTACATAGGTATTATTATTATTACGGATGCGGAGAGCGGATAGAGTCCCAAGTCCCTACTGACTCCGTCTCATCTCATCCTATCCTATGTACTACAGACTACGGATATAAGGCATAAACAATTTTGATTATCACTCATAAATCTTATTCTGTTTTAGAGACAAGTCATAAATTCTGGTTTTCAGTTTTGAAATAAAATAGTATAGAGAGCGGGACAGGTCCTAGGCCGGCCTGAGTCAGAGTAGCGGGGAAGACACCGAACCGGCTCCGCTCATGCATTTCATAACAATAACTCTTCCAGACTAAGAGTACTCCGGATCCCAAGCTTATAGACTTTGAAAACTAAATGGTAAATGCATTACAGAATATAATCTACTGCTGGGCCTACTAGGCACTGTTTAGAAGACGCTCTTACTTCCTATATGCTTTCTTATATTTAAATAATGGATTCTCAATATCTGTTTGTGTCCTATGTTGAGGGAATGTGAAATGTAAATGGCACTGGTTTGACTCTGATATGCTTGTCAAATATTCAGATAAGTTAGCTAGTGTTTACAATCGGCTGTAAATAATACCACGGTCCTCAATTAATGACCTGCTTAGTTTTCATGCTTCGGTTAAATAGAATACGGAGTAGGGAGCAATATAATACGATTTACAGTCAATTTGGCGAAAACCCAGTTTGGCGAAAATTGGATTTTGTTGTGAAAACCTAACCTAACCTAACTTAACTTCACTTAACCTTAAACTAAATTAACCTAAGCTAACTTAACCTTACCTAAGCTAACTTAACCTAAAATAGGCTTACTTAACCTAACCTAAGCTTACTTAACCTAACCTAAGCTAACTTAACATAACCTAAGCTAAATTAACCTAACCTAAGCTAACTTAACCTAACCTAAACTAAATTAATATAACCTAAGCTAACTTAACCTAACCTAAGCTAACTTAACCTAACCTAAGCTAACTTAACCTAATATAAGCTAACTTAACCTAATATAAGCTAAATTAACCTAACCTAAGCTAACTTAACCTAACCTAGCTCAACATAACCGAACAAAAACTAATTTTCGCCAAACTGGTTTTTCGCCAAACTGACCCGATACCTATAATACGAATAATAGTGCTGTATGCGTCCTTAGTATTTATTTGCAAGACACTACTTTTTTTTTCTGGCGGCTATTTCTGGTTATTTCTATGACTTTTTATTAAAAATGTGTATCTTGAAGCAGAAATGAAAAGTATTTGCTTTTCACACGTACATCTTTTTACTAACAACTTGCAGCAGTCTGAAGATTCCAAATATATTTCCGAATTACAGGATATCCAGTATTGGTTTACCGATGGAGATATTTGCGAATTTTGAGTAGAATACAAATACAAGGTCATGCAAAAAGTGGTCAACCTAATTAACGTTGTACCTTTGATACAACATCGCAGTGTATTGTGTGGATCGAAGTAGAGAATGGCCTACGACATAAAGACTCACTAATATTAGCATATAGATTTTCTTGAAGTAGCAGACCTCTCCGGAGTTTCCTGTTGCTTTCTCCTTTCCCAAATTGAAAGGGAAAAGTGAAACTTGAAAATTAGATTCTCTCTCCTCAACTTAGACGCACACATAATCATGCTGGACCCCAAAAAGGAGTCCCGTAGCCGAAGAAGCATTACAGAACTGAGAACTACCCGTAGAGCCCGGACGGGTTATGGCACGGTTGTCAGAGCAGGAGACAAGCAGGAGCCGGCCTCATTTCTCATGCAGTATATATGAATGACTGGATCATGAATCTAAATCTAATCGAATCATCCGACCAAATGAATTGTCCCGCCCGCCCAAGCATTATGATTATGGTACTCCGAGGTATCCGGACACTGGAGCAAGTCCAGGGAGACAAAAGGGAGTCAGACTCATCATCAAATCTGAGGCCTCGGAGATTAATGACTTCTTGACTCTTCCCCGGCTAAGTTTGGGAATCAAGAACCGCATCTCATCAGGAGGAAGGGTCAGGGCTAGGCCCATCTCCATCTCCTATAGGCTCAAAAGACAATCACACGAAATTGGATCTCCGAAATGAACTCCGCTGTAATTATTCAAAAGTGTCGTCCTCCTGTTGATGTTGATTCAGATGTCAAGAAAGGCGGGCCAGGGAATTAATCACAGGAAGGGAGCTCATAAACTCAAGGTCTATGTGGTACGCTTTGTGTATAGCTGATCCAATTCCCAAGAAATGCAGGGATTAGTCTCCGAATACTTAGCACTACGTAATATGAAAACGTATTCTTGAATCACGGTGCCGTAACTGATATGCATATTCGTCATTTCATTTATGGAGTCTTTTTTAATATTACATTCTAAAATAATATTTAGTACCTACGACGTAATCGCAATATTAGTGAATATTTTTGAATTTAGCCAAACACATCTCTTAATCTGCTTAAATCTTCAATTCAACAAAAGTTAAGTTTCAGCGATTAAAAGTACTTGGTGAGAATTAGGCTCGTTTTATTCAAACTACATACTATAAGGACGAACTTTTAGATTTTTCTTTAAAATATGCGTTTACATTACAATTTATTTATTTATTTATTTATTGAATCATTGATGAGTTTGATTTGATTTACAATTTTTTAGTATCTAATACACGGTAAATCCCCA
>JAQFZY010000575.1:0-24848 GCA_034696285.1 Hypogastrura burkilli | reverse complement strand
CAACGGAAGCGTCCGTCCACGACGTTGGAATGGCGGATAATCGTCCGAATTTCCCTGAAGACACCTTGAGTAAAATTGGACCTTCCTAGTTATGTTTTATATTAATTAGTTACAAATCAATTACAAAAAATCAAAAAAAAAATTACATAACTTTGAATTTTCTTGTGCACACACGCACAGAGTTCTGAATTAGTGCTTGTGCATGAGTAAACGGTTTAAATTGTTTTTCACCGTTTTGAGTGGTGTCGTTGGCTATTTAATGTTCCGGAATGTGCCTCTTTCAAACTAAACTGTCATAAGGCAAGGCCTACCCCTAAAAAGTTAGGGGTTTCTATTGGATCGAATGATACAATAATACATATGTATATCTATAAGCTGTAACTCGATATATACCTACATATACCGTACTTCTGCATATGTAATAATTAAGTATTTTGTTTATCAGATGCTTCTAATCACAGTCCAATAAAATATAAGCAAGAGATAACACAACATAGTTTTTGCACGTTTTACTACACGCGGGAATTCGGAAATCCTGGCTCCTAAAGACATATGTAGTATTTATATTAAAACCTTGAACTGCTGGAGCTTGCCGGTAAATGGTAAAATATAATTAAATCACAAGCAGTACCTACTCTTTCCACCGTTAAACTTCACCTTTCACCAAAGACTTAACTTTCTCAACATCGTTAAATTTTTCAATTTCCTAATTATAGTACGCGACAAGTTGGATGTTGTCTCTTATTGTGAAGGGACGTCAATTTAAAAGTTTTTACTTTTAGGATTCGGCTAATTCTTAATTGAAACAATTTTGACCATGGCGTCAAAACTTCTCGAAGTATGTATCGATAACCTAGCTTCAGGGCTAGAAGCGGAACGGGGCGGAGCCGGCCGAATTGAACTGTGCTCGTCACTTGCTGAAGGCGGATTGACCCCGTCAGCCGGTTTCCTAAAGGTTGCCAAGTCAGCTTTCCGAATTCCAGTTTTCGCTATGATCCGGCCCCGCGGCGGCGACTTCCTCTATTCCGACGCTGAAATTGGCATTATGAAGGTGAGAGAAAATCTAAATTGTCAAATGATGTTCTAAATTCATTAAAATTTTTTTAATAATTTACAGGAAGACATCCGAATCCTAAAGGAGATCGGAGCGGATGGCTTCGTATTCGGAGCGCTTAACAAGAACGGCTCTATCAATGAGGAAGCTAATGTAGGGCTCCTTGCGGCCGTAGGCCCACTTCCGTCCACCTTCCACCGTGCCTTTGACTTGATTCCAGATCCGAAAGCGGGACTCGAGACGCTAATTAGACTCGGTTTCCAGCGTGTGCTCACAAGTGGACAGGAGCCGACTGCTCTGGCTGGAATCGGCTTGATTCGGTCCCTTGTTGAGCAGGGACGGGATCGAATTCAGATCATGGCTGGAGCCGGCCTGACGCCTGACAATATTTCGGCATTATTAGAGGCCGGTCAAGTGACCGAAGTTCACGGTTCATGTCGGTCAAGAGTGAGGTCGGAAATGGAACTGATGAGTGGAAAGGCTGTTTCAATGGGGACGTCCCACGACGAAATGAACATCTTGGTTACGGATAGGAAGGTTGTGGAGCGGATTGTGCATCAATTTTAAGGATTTCGTGCACGTTTGTTTCTATTAATTATAAATTTAACAAATAAATACATACTCAGGTTCGAATTGTGTGAATTATGGTAGACTTAATACTATGTTATGTTACACCCCATCCCCGAAATAGTCACAACTAGTTATGGGCTCTTTTTTCACAACCGACCATACTATCACGTTAGGTTAGGTAAGATTAGCTTACGTTAAGTGGGGTTAAGTTAAGTTAGGTTAGGTTACAACAGTCAAATTTCGAAAACGCGTCATTTCGGCTTGTGGCTGGTTTCAACGCACACAGGCTGTTTTCGGGGTTGGGGTGTAACATATACATACATACCGCAGTATCCTGGTTGACCTAGCAGAGGTAACCAAATATAGCTTGCTGCAAATGATTAAAGGTGTCGGACGTAAATCAAAGAACCACTTGAACCGATTTCAGAACGGTTTCAAAACCAATCAGCTAAATTCCCAATTTTGACTCGGCGTACATAGGTAATTGTTAAAAGCACGTCGGGTCAACGGTAAGGCTTGAGGTCAATTACCGCAACAACTATTTCACCAATTGAAAAAAAATCGGATTCACTAATCAATTTTTTTTAAATAACCGTACCTACTGTGGTTGAATCCGTTAAGTGACTAACGTGAAAGGCTAGAAGTCGCAGCGTCAACAGCTTTTAAAGGCTTATAACTCTGGAACCGCTGGATCGATTGGTAAACGGTTTCCAGTTTCCACCATTCGATTTCTCATCTTTTTA
Organism: Hypogastrura burkilli; assembly: GCA_034696285.1. Classification (NCBI taxonomy): domain Eukaryota; kingdom Metazoa; phylum Arthropoda; class Collembola; order Poduromorpha; family Hypogastruridae; genus Hypogastrura; species Hypogastrura burkilli. Next base: position 22,481 of record JAQFZY010000575.1, on the reverse strand, counting down.
CCCTGAACAATATTTAAATGGACCTCAAAGTGCCATCACGTCATGGGGAACAAATAGAGCTCGCGCAAGCTCTAGTGTAGTAGAAAAATGTTTCCGTATTTAAATAAATCTGAAAAAAATATATGTTGTCCTGAATAGGGTCTAAATACGCCCACCGCTGCTTGAAGCTGGTCTGAGGTCCTTTAAGACAACTTTTTCTCATTCCTTCAAATATGTATTTAATACGCAAAAAAGAATTTCATAAAATAACTAATTAACCCAATAAATGAGCCAATTCTACTAAATGGAATATATGGAGGTCGAATAAAGACTTCTAGTCTATTCCAGTCATTACAGCATAACCTTTTTTTTTTGTTGCTAAAATCGATACTTTTTCTTCACGTTCCTTGCAAGCCAATGGAAATTGAGATATGGCAATAATAATTTCTATTTGCGGATATAATAATCCAATAGGACCGTCGCGGACGCAAAATCTATACCTACTGGACTTATATGTTAACAGTTCTTTCTTCAATCTCACTCGATCTCCATAGAAACGCCGATAAGTCTGCTGTTAGTTATGCATAAGCAGCAGCAGAATACCAGGGTGGCTTGACGACGTGCCGTTTGCTTGTTGGGGGGCTGCGCCCCAACAAGCAAACGGCACGTCGTCAAGCCACCCTGCAGAATACCAAGAGGAATTCCCTTTCCCTCCACAAATTCCAGTACCAAAATCAGTTTTGAACTTCGAAGTTTTTTGTGTGTACAACATTTGAGGGAACTCGGTGCATTTAAAATTGAAATCGTTCCAGCAAAATGGCGTAAGGCCCAATACTTTCCATTACTTACCGCCAATTGTGTGCCACTGCATTTTGACTATTTTTAATATTTACAGCAGGATCCGTAGACCTAAATATTCCTTTACTAGCTATGAGGCTGTGATCCGAAAGATTACCACGTGTCATACCTGCAAGGGCCCCTGCCTACCGCCCATACCGCCCAGGTATGTTTCATTGTTTTGGGGATTTGCTCGGCCTGTGCCGAAGGGATCAACCGTGTCGTTCTGCTGCGCTGAGGACCCGTCCCTCGCTTACATTGAGGCGGGACTATTTTGCTGAGCGCATTGTAGTTGCTACTGGTATCCATACCAAGTGTCCGTACCAGGGATGTCCGGAAGACGTTTCAGCGCGCTACTACATTAAGCATGTCAAGGACGAATGTGACTTTAGGTAAAACTTCTATAAAAATAGTATTCCTTTTATGTGCAGCCCAGCGCTTCCTTCAGTATCTAAAATACAGCTCATTAAACCTTGTTCACAGGCCAGTTCACTGCTACTGCCAGACCAGGGAGAAATGCAATGGCGGAATCCAATTGGGCTCAAAGACTACGAGACTCACTTAAAAGAGCCTCATAATTGCTATGAGTTTGACCACCAAAGGCAAACAGGAACCCTTGACTCTGTTACTTTCGTTCATACTGTCGGTGTTAATAGTTTGGATTTGGAAACGTATGTTTAAACGAGCGCGCGAGCGTGTAACCTGTTTCCATATTCTAATACTGTTATACCTCCATACTTCTTCGTATATTTTGACACTGCTATCCCCTCATACTTTAAAGGCTTGGTATATGATTCTGCCCAAAAAATATAAACTTAGAGCCTAACAAAGTACTCAGGTTCGGCATTGAAGAATCCCCGTATCAACCCCATAAAAAATTGCTTCACAAACATATTTATACTTGATCCGTTGTAGGTCAATATTTTTTGAGGAGCACTAATAGTCAATTCTATTCCATTTAGCTCGACTAGTGGACGGAGTCTGAACCTGCAAATTAACACCTTCAAGCGTGATGGGAAGATGTTCCTTTGAATTACGTGTTTGCGGAGAACAGTTTCTATTCCTGGGTAGCTGTTGTGGGCTCAACGAAAGAGGCTAAAAACTACCAAGCTGAACTTACATACTGCTTCGACCGGGATTGCGAAAAGGTCCGCTAAAAAATCGTGGTGATTGGAGTTATTTGTATTGTGAGACGAAATTCGAAAACGTTTTGTGGTCACAATAACAGAGAGAATGTATCTGGAGGCTCCCTGTACACTCATACCGGGAGAAGTTTGAGGGCATTAAGGCTAAGGCGTTGTCATCAGGTGCCCTTGTTGTGATTCCCAAGGACATGATCACTGCCCTTGCCGAAAGAATTGAGGAACCCGAAGTACCAAAGACAGCACGGGGACTGAAACGCAAACTTAATACTGCGGAACTTAAATGGGGTGTGATTGTACGCATTTATAAGAATCGCGCGAGATCTGGAGGGTGGTCTCAGCTTGTTTAAGACAACGGATCGTATTGTTTCAAATATTTAATTTCATACAAGAATGCTATAATAAATAAACAGTATTACTGATAGAAACCGAATTAACGTTTAATTATAAACTGTGCGGCCAACATGTAATAATTAGGTGACTAGAACAGGGAAAGCAGATCTGAAGTTTTGAAACTTTTTGGACAGCATATGTAATAATTAGCTGAGTTGAACATAAAATCAGATCTGAAGTTATTACACTATTCGAGGCGAAGAAGGCGAGGTCGTTACTTGTATTGATACATGCTAACTTATTGCGGCAGGATAAAGAACGGATTCCCACTTCCTAACCATAAGATCTCTCGCCTTGCTCGCGCTCCTCTATCTGCGCTACGTAAGTAAGCTACTATACTACGTGATACTACTGTGCTGGCTGCTGGTGGTGGTGCAGCGAAAACTGTATTGGGAAATCGTGAGCATAACTGCGAATAAACAGAATAACTGATGTTGAAAATATTAATACGTTCAAAAAGCATTGTCATACGGTTATGAACTTAGAGGACGGTTGGTTGCCCCGCCTTTATTTTAATGTTATTATTGTGTATTAGGTGTGCTATTTTATTCGGTGTAAGATGAATTTTTAAGAAATCGGGACTAACATTAATAATTTTCGTTTTACTAATATGATGGGATTTAAACTGTGTTTGACGAGAAAAGCACTGTAACAAAAGCTTCTTAATCCGAATTCAACAAAGAGGGAAATCCTTCAATTTGCATGTATGTGTTCAAATAGTAACAATAAAATAACAGTAATTAATATTAATTTCGTAAAAATCCAAACAGAACACCGTCTTCTGTACAAAGGAAATTACTGTGCCAGAGCATGCTCGGCCTCACTCATGTTGTCCCGTAAGTTCCGCACATTTGACCTCCAGTTTGCCAGGATCTTCCGGATCTCAAACCAATGGTTCTTATTCAGAGCCCTCTTCACGACGGACTGGACATGGAGCTTCTTGGCGGCCTGATCAATTCGGGCCGTCATCAGCTTGGTCTTCAGAGTGGCAATGATGAACTGCTCTACTTGGTTCGGCTCCAATCTCAGCTCCTTCTGGATTTGAGAAAAGTATATTTCAGTGGACCGCTCAGCGAGGCTAATAAGAGTCAGGATCCGCATTTTCTGCTCCAGCTTGCTGTGATCCAAACCCATTTTCTGTAAATACTCCTTGTGGTCTTCATAAAACTTCATGTACTCGGATAGGCCGTCGTAGACGGCGCAGGTTAACAGGTCGTGGATAGGGTTACCTGAAAACGTACATAAATTAGGCTTGTATTTATTGTTGCACAGAAAGTATATAGTTAGATTTAACCCAAAACTATGGGAATGAGCAAATCTAGATGATAACTGATAACCAAAGAATATGACTCGGTTGGATATAGAAAATGCATCGGGATTGAATCCCATATAAACGTACTAAAATATTTGTATCTAGCATCGATATTTGCTTATTTGTAAATTAGTTCGGTTTCTGTCTAAAGTCTGCATTTCTTGTGCAGAAGTAATATCAGGAATCAGTACAGCAGGTTCGCTTACCCTCCAAGAACTTGACTGGCTTGAGCGGAAGAAGATGGTCAAGTAAATAAATGTTTTGGTCAGCCAGGGAAGCGATAATACAACGCTGAGCATCTTCACGAGCCTGGGAAGCATTCTCCTTGGTATACGTCGCCAACATCTCGAGCATGACCTAGAAAAATCAAATGATTCTATCAATTAAGCGTACTCCTGCAATTAGTTGTTTTCCACGTAGAATACGTCCCTACCACCACACGTTAACAAACCTAGATGTTAACCAAACAACGACTCATGCTGGGTATAGAGATTGAATCAGATATGAATCCCGAAGAAACTGAACCAACAATAATTGGTGTCCAGCATTTATACTAGCTCATTTACATCCTTCGTTTTGGGCTAAAGTCCATACTATTTGAGCGGCATTAATATTAAAGTTTTCAAAAACTTGACCTTACCTTGTATGCATCATCCCCCATTGAACAGTTTGTGAGGCTCTGATGGAGGAGCCGATACAATTTCTGGAGTTGTTCCGGAGTCGGCTCTCGACTAGAAAATATCTTCTTCAGATTCTGCACGTTCGTGAAGACGGCCGACATTTCCCCAATCTTCCCAGCCACGTCAATCATGTAATAGTAAACATGGTATCTCATCGGGGAGCTCTCACTGAGTGAGAAGAAGAGGAGCCGAAGGACCTTGAGTGCAATTTGCCCATGCTTTTGCTCCGGCTCCCAGGCCTTGGAAACTTTCTCGCAGAGGGCCAGGACGAGCCCGTCCAGCAGTTCAGGCTCCGAAATGATGACCACGGACACGATCCCATTGAGGACAGACTCAATGTCGGCCTCATTTCCCTTCTGGAAGCAAATGTCACAGACCCCAATGATCTTGTGGAGGTCATCCTCCATGCCTTTTGGGCTGGGCTGAGTCGAGATCTCGGCCCCGAGTCCCTTCATGTAGTCCCGGAGCTCCTGACACTGTTCTTTGGAGGAACAGGCAATAAACGAGGCTAGTTCAGCTTCCATGATTTAGTCCTTGTGCACAGCGTTCTGCAAAAATTAAGGTCGAAGGTCAAGGTCAATCCAAAATCAAACAATTCTCCATAATGATTAATCATATAAAACATAGACATATGTCATACTGCATACCTAACCTTACACACATGACCTACATATGTTACGTGCCTAAGCAAGGGCTTAATATTCGTGTTGCCCGTAAAATATACTTTAAAAAATCAAACCAGAACCAGCAGTGTATGCAACTGAAACTGGAAACTAACTGTGTTCAGTGTTGGACATACGTCAGACATCGACATTTTGTAGTCGGTTTATATCGGAAGTTCACACCCGATTTATATTCCATACCTGATCCGGGTCATATTGTTTGGTTATCATCTAGATTTGCTAATTTGCATACATTTTTGGGGCTAAAATCTGTACTTTAAGGGCAGAATGAAATAAAAAATACAAACCTTTGTACGTTTGTACTGACAACTGAGGACTGAGAATTATTATTATTGAAGCCAGTTTAAATTAATTTAAACAACTCACCTGGATGAAAAACAGTAGAAATGTTGGGTGGTACTGAGACTTGAAACTATGTTGTCCAGGATGAAGTCGAAAGGTTGAAATTTTTCGAAAAATTATTAAATTTTTTCAAAATTTCACTCTGACCAGCCGGCGTGAACAGGAATTTAAAAATTAGGTGGGAAAACTATGGCTTAAATTTCATCCAAAAAGTTATGGCGTGTACACGTGAGTTACAACGAGCGATGCATGATGTATATGCTGTTGTGTGTACAGCTCCAATAGTAACTTCAATGTACATAACGTGTTCGTGTCGTCACATAATAATCATGTCACGGAATTTGAATCCCAAGCACGTTGTTTCTGTTTCTCAAAATATAAAAAGGTTTTCAGAAGTTAATTATTTTTAGTGGCTAATTTTAGTGTATTTAATTTAATAATGAGTTCAGGAATTGATGGGATTAAATGGACGAAGAAGAAGAGGGTCGGGAAAGTGACATTCAATAAGAAGAAGAAGGTCTTGGTGGAAGACGAGGGGGAAGAGGTCAAGCGGCTTCTCGGATGTTATAAGAATGTAAGTCATGATTATGTGATATGTTTTTTTTAATTTTCAAAGATTCAGAGGTCAGAAGTCGTAAATAACTACAAATAGAACGTGCATAGAATATTTATTAGTAAGGGCGCTCGTATGTTATGAATGAGGGATATTTTATCTATGTATGTTCAATGTTGGATGTACACGTTATCGTTGCCTTTTGCCTTTCACTTGGTTTGCAGATCGATTCGTCCCAAATAAAAAAATTCAAGGATTTTCCACTGTCACGAAGAACCATGGAGAGCCTCAAGGAGTCCGCCTACATCAAGCCAACCGAGATTCAAAGGGAATCAATTGGTCTGGCTCTTCGAGGCTTGGACATCCTTGGAGCCGCACAGACAGGCAGTGGGAAGACCCTCGCTTTTCTTGTTCCGGTATGTTGTAATTGTAATATACTCATAAATCAAGTGCATAATTTACCCTTCAGTTCGTTCTAAAGACTCTGTTCTGTTTGTAGATTATTGAGATCCTCTACACAAAATTGTGGACGAAGCAAGATGGGCTGGGTGCTCTCATCATTACCCCAACTAGGGAACTGGCGTATCAGATTTTTGAAACACTAAGAAAAGTAGGGCGGAAGCATGATTTTTCGGCTGGACTAGTAATTGGTAATCTGTCATATTTCACTTCTAATAAACAATATAATTGTAGAAACTGGAACTAGTCAAGTTTTTGTTTGGACGATTTTAATCATTTGCATTCTTTTAGGTGGGAAAGATCTTAAATTTGAAAGGAAGAGACTCGACCAAGTTAACATTATGATTTGTACACCAGGCAGACTTCTCCAACATATGGACGAGAACCCAATGTTTGATTGTAGTAATTTGCAGGTAATATTTGACTTCAATGAAGAACACTTGTTCACCAAAACTGTCAACATTTGAATTAGCGAATATTGATGTTGTACATTAATACTGAAGTAAATGTGTTTTCTTCTAAATAGGTCTTAGTATTAGATGAAGCGGACCGATGTTTAGATATGGGCTTCGAGCAAGCGATGAACGCTATTATTGCCAACTTGCCACCGGAGCGGCAAACGTTATTATTTTCTGCAACCCAAACTAAGTAAGTATTAATGCATTTATTATAATAACTCGTTGTGTCTTGTGCTATGTAGTAAGTTTTAATATTTATTTAAAATTAGATCCGTCAAAGACTTGGCCAGACTCAGCCTCAAGTCCCCTGTCTACGTCTCAGTTCATGAGAACTCAAAGTTCAGCACCCCGGACTCCCTCCAGCAGAGCTACGTGGTGGCAAGCTTAGAGTCAAAGCTTGATATCTTGTGGTCATTCGTTAAGCATCACAAAAAGTCCAAAATATTAGTTTTCCTCTCCAGTTGTAAACAGGTTCGTTTTTCGTACATTTAGATGAAATATAAAGTACTTACATATATTGAAAACAGCCGTGTATTGTACACAGTTACACGTAGCCATGAGGTTCTTGCCTTCAATTGTATTTAATTGTGGTAATGCTTCCCAGGTGCGATTTGTTCACATGCTCTTTTGCCGAATGCGGCCAGGAATGAGCCTACTGGCCCTCTACGGTTCCCTTCATCAGCTCAAGAGAATGTCTGTCTACGAGGACTTTTGTAAAAAGCAAGCTGTGATCCTGTTTGCCACTGATATTGCTGCCAGAGGTTTAGGTACGGCATGGTTTAATATTACTAAATGTGCCTTAATACTTTATTCTGTTATTGTTGCCATTAAAATCTTATTGTTACAGATTTTCCGGAAGTAGATTGGGTAATTCAGCTCGACTGTCCTGAAGACGCAAACACTTACATTCACCGTGTCGGACGAACTGCGCGATACAATAAGAACGGTGAGGCCCTCATGGTCCTCCTTCCCTCTGAAGAAGAAGGGATGTTGGCCGAGCTGACTCAAAAGAGGATCCCAATTGAGAAAATAGAAGTTAATCCTAGCAAGCAAGTGTCTGTACGGCGGAAGTTTGAGTCCCTCCTTGCCCGGGACGTAACGCTTAAGGAATGTGCTCAGAGGGCCTTCAAAGCGTACCTGAAGGCCGTCTTCCTAATGAAGAATAAAAGTGTCTTTGATGTAACACAGTTAGAGTTGCCAACTTTTGCAAGGTGAGTGTTTGTTGGATGTTAGTCTTAGGAGAGCGCTTTGTTTTATTGCCATCCTTCCGTACTAAGTCTGGAAGGCAAGAAATGTAAAGTAAGGCAGGATGATGGTAAGTCAGTAAGGCAAGAAACCTAAAGTTAGGCTAAAAGACAGGAAGCATTTTAAAGTAATGAGATAAGGCAGGCAAAATTGGTAAAGTAAAGCAGGAATGGTAGATGGCGGTAAGGCAGGAAGGCAAGCATTTTAACATAAGATGGGTAGGCAGGAAGGCAAGAGCACTGCTGAGCTATGATGTAGGCACATGTAGATACCACATACCACATAATGTGACTAATTATATTTTTTTTACACCTTAGGTCATTGGGACTCGCCGTTGCCCCAAGGGTCAGGTTCCTTCAGAAGCGTCTAGGTGACAAAATTAAAACGGAGCCCAAAAAGGAAGACGAGGATGAAGAAGAGGATCCTCAGTCTGAAGACGATACCAAGCCTGACGTACTTGAACTCGACCAATCAATCAAGGCAGAGTCTACGTACGATTTCAATGTTGGAGGTAATGTCTTATATTTAATGCTGCTCAAAAAGTACAGATTTTATGCCAAAACATGGCATGGCAATGAACGAATCTAAATGTTAACCGAACAATATGAGTCAGGCCGGGTATGGAGTATGATTGGGGTATGATTGGGGTATGAGTCCCGAAAGCAAACGATGAAATATGTGTCAAACATTTTTGCTATATTTGTTTTCGGCCGAATTCTATATTTTTTGATATCACGAATAGTAAGTCAATTCATTATATCAATTATATATTATATAGGTATTATATATTATAATTATAGATTATAATTATATATTATATCAATTAAACCATCAATTATAACGCCTTTGACAGATGAAGACGACGACGATGATGAGCTTGACAACCTCTTTATTGGGAAGAAGGCCATCAAATTCGAGCCGGACGAGGAACTCGACCGAAGAATGAAGGAGGATACTCTGGAATCCAAAGCCTCAAAGAAGCCCAAAACAAAGGCAAACGTTGCCAAAAAAATCCTCAAGAAGAAGATCAAGGTGAACAAAATCGTCAACTTTGACGAGGAGGGAGCTGCTGTTAGTGACATTCGGCGGGAGCGGCAGTCCGACTTGGCCCGAACTTATGAGAAGGAAGACTTGTCGGGGATTGATATTGAAACGGCAAAGGCAGTCCTCAAGCTCGAGGATCATTTCGACAAGCAAATATTCCGGGAACGGATTCGGGCCAAACACAGGTACGTGTATTGCATTTAGTACTGCCAAACAAATATATTCATAAGTCCAAGTCTATATTTTCCGCTTGCAAATTTTATGTTGGGGAGCACTAAGATTAAGCCGGTAATTTTTATTACAGGGAGGAACGCAAAAAGGCGAAGCTACAGAGGAAGGGCATGACCAAGGAAGATGCAGAAGCAGCTGCAGATGACAACGATGATGAGGACGGACCTAGAATTAAAACCAAGAATAATCGGCGTGACCGAAGGTCACAGGCTGAACCTGAAGAGTCAGAGGATTCGGGCCCCGATCTGACCTGGCTACCGGATCCAGATCGCGTCTACGGTCCCCGGGGTTCGGATTCAGAGGAGCTTGATTTCCCTGTCCAAGAGGAATATTCAGATCCGCCGCCTTCCAAAGGCAAAGGCAAGAATAAACGGAAGAAATCTGACCCAGACTTTGGTGACAGGTCAAAGAGGAAAGTCAAGAAATCGAAGGCTGGGTTAAGTGACGATTTAGATGGGGACTTAATGGAGGAGCTAGCCTTAAAATTATTACAGAGATGAGTTTATTTAAGTGCTGGAGGATTGGAAATGGGTTTAATAAATTAAGTGTAACTCACACAGTGAGTTGGGATTAATGCTGGGCAAAAAATATAGTATTTAGCCCATACACATAGAATATGATAATGAGGTAATAATAGATGTTGGACATACATTTTTTAGTATGTTTATACGGGATTAATACCGGATTCATATTCCGTACACTCGACAAGGCATATTGCTTTGTGTTCATCTCCTTGCTTTGTTTTGGGATAAAATATACGTTTTTTGGGCAGCATTAAATACGGCAGCCATTTAGACGATAACCAATTAATTCGCCTCTCAACAATTAAATAAAACGTCACGAATTACAGCAAATTACTCACCAATCATTTGGCACTCACTATGAGCAAAAGATTATTTATTTTACAATAATTAACGGATTAATTAATTCCCTTATTTTAAATATTTCAAAACCTTGGTGAGGAAATCTGTTCTAACTGGTGAGAGTTTTTTAATTAATTGGTGATCGTTTAAATAATGATAATTAAGTACAAGCCATTAAGTATTCGCGATTCTCCTAACGTTTTAGTACTAAGTACTAACTGAATTAATTCGCTTGAGAACGCCTTTCAAGCTGATCCTGTTCTCCTCAGTAGTTGTGGTGCTGGTACTAATGGTGCTGTCGACAATAGTGACATTTTAATTTGGCTTCTCTGTTGTGGGCTCAGGCCTTGGCATGTGTCCGAAAGTAGCTTGTTATGTACTGCTGCCCGAAAAGCTAAGCGATATGAATCAGGTCGGGTATGGAATATGCACCGCGTATTAACATTAACAGACTAAACATATGTGCTCAACATCTACATTTGCTTATATTTTTCGGACAGCAATAATACCTGTTAAGTCATGCCTCATTAACGTGAGCATATTTGTATATGACGATATTTGGGCTCCTTCGGGCAGAACTATGAATGCCTTGTAGGTGGCCCGACGCCATTCGTTTTTGATTGGATAGTAGCTCGTGTCAAAACCTGCGGGGTCACAGAGGTCAAATAATGTAAATTGCACTAATTCCGAGATTATACGATACATACCTTCTGTCCATTGAGATCCGCCTTATTGTAGTGTAGCCCAGTTCCTCCCCTGCCTTTACGAATAGGCGTTGGCGATACCCAGGTAGTCCGGCTTCTGGATCCGAAGCGGCCTTCCAACACCGTGGACTTTTGCTGTAAAATAATATCAGTAAAATTAATTAATTTTTTAATTAAAGTTCCGTATTCGTCATAGTTTTGGGCTTCAGTTACCGTCACGTCATTCTCCGTCAAAATCTTCGCTCTTCTTGAAGAAGGGAAAAAGATGTTCATAAGTCCAGCATTTTTTTCTTCACATCATGCTAACGAAAATACAAAATCAATCCAAAAACTTCGTTCGAAGCTTACGTTCCCACCGAGGCCGAAGCAGGCCTTCTTCTGTGGTACAGTCTTGGGCATCCAATCGATTTCGGGGTTAGTTGAGCATCGTAAAGGCGAAGGCAGGGATGCTCTTATATTTTCCGTTGAAAGTTATAGCCTTTCCGCCAAAAGCCGTTAGGAAAATTACAATTATGCCAAAAAAGTATTTGGACATACCCACAATAAAGTCAAACTCCTCAAAGGCTGGATAAACGGTTATAGGGCGGTGTTGAGATGATCCACCACCCGGTCCCCATTCTCCTAAACTAGGAATACGTATAGACTTAATATTAGTCCTGCCTAAAAGTATGGACTACAGCCCAAGCGTGTATGTTTTGGGACTTCTTAGTTTGCATACTTTGTTTTCGTCAAAAATTCGAACTTTTTGGGAAGTATTAACTGAATACGTACCAGCAAGTAAAGTCCCGATCGAAGCAACAACTGAATAGAGCATGGAGACGAACCATTCGGGCGAAGCGGGCTCATTTCGTAAGCCCAGGAGCCGCCGACTAAATAGCAACATTCCAAATTGAATGCAAACTTTGTGTAGTTGCATTGAAGAGTGCACAATGACAGCGGGTCCGACTGTAGCCGCCCAAACTCGTCCTCAGCTCCTTGTATAGCTATTATCGACTTATGACTTGAATTTCTCGGTTTCATGGCCAAACCTTTCCTCCTTAAGACAATATGAAACCTGCGAATGGTCAAAGACCCGGGCATAGAGCGTGAGAGAATTAGTTAGCTATTTAATTGTGGCGTGTTTTTATCGAGAATTTCCGCCATTTTTTATTACAATGATATTTATTGATAGAAAATGTCCAGTGCTACATGCTGGTAACGTCAACAGACTTGTTCACTTCCATACTTTTCTAGTGGGCTAGTAGGCTAGTATCTATACTTTTTGGACGCAATTAAATACAGTGAATAAATTATTCCCCATTCAAGTCTCCTTAGCTCTTCATTCGTACAAACTGTGAATTAACTCGCTTGAGAACGCCTTTCAGAGCGATTGTGTTTTCCTCAGTCGTTGTGCCTTCAGTGGTCGTGCTGCTGCTGTCCACAATAATAATGTTGTCCACAATAGTGCCATTGTCATTTGGAATCTCGGTGGTTGTTGTTGTGGGCTCAGGCCTTGGGATATGTGTCCGAATGACCAGGTCCGCCCCCTTCTCCCCCAGCATGATGCAAGGGGCCTGCGTATTGCTCACCGGCACGACCGGCATCACAGAGGCATCCACAACCCTTAGGTTATTGACCCCGATGACCCGGAACTGGGAATCCACGACTGCAGCGGGTGAGTCCGACTTTCCCATGGCGCAGGTCCCAACACTGTGATGGAGGGTCACGGAATAGGTTCGGATATAGCACTCCCAATAGGCGTCGGACCGGAAGGGCACGTCCTCACAGCCGGGCAGAACCGAAGTTGTGAAGGCAGTTCTGGCGTTCCGGAACACTGTTGTGTTCTCAGCGAGGTAGACCGCCTTCTTGACCCCTGTGACACATGTGGAAAATAATTGACGTATAGTAGAATTGACCTACAGTTGAATTGACATGCGGTCAAAATGAGGTTTAGTCTAATTGACGTTTAGTCCAATTGACGTTTAGTCCAATTGACGTTTTGTCGAATTGACGTTTATCCGAGTCGAATTGACGTTTAGTCGAGTACAATTGACGTTAAGTCCAATTGACGTTTAGTCCAAATTGTCGTTTAGTCCAAATTGAAGTTTATTCAAATTGACATTTAGTCCAATTATTGACGTAGAGTGGAATAGACTGTATTAGAACTCTTCTAGTCGTGTTTACGTGTAACCGTGGTTACCATCTAGATTTGCTTATTGTAATTGCCATAATTTGATTTAAACTAAAACTCTGTACTGTCTGCACTTTACATGCAGCATTAAATACAAGCCTTTACAGCATGTCCTACCTTCCAACAGAACCTGTAAGTCCTCCTCGTTCTCCAGATACTTTGGGTCAATCAGGGGCTCGGCATAAGGGTCATTCTTGGCCAACAGGATCTCCCCACGGGATTTTGGTCTCCCCAGAGACACAATCTGCGTAAACGAATTCTTTCCAACGGAGCTGCTGTAATACTTATTGAAGACCTCTCTCTTCAAATGAAAGGCATGGGACAGGGAATCGGCAAGGCCCCGATGAACCGAGATCCCGGCCAGGAAGAGCTGGAGGTCAGGCCAGTCCCCTTCACCTCGACCTATTTAAAATCTTATACTTTAAAAATGTGACAATTACAATTTAAAAACCAACAAACCTTTCGCCAGTGAAGAGCTAAAGATCCCGGAGGCCTGGACGCCCGTAGTGGACAGGATCCCGGTTCCATGCCGTCCAAACTCTACGAAGGAGGCCGGCGTAATGTCACGGTCAAAGTTGCCCGTGGTCAGGGATCTCGAATGGTCTTGAATCTCGAATGGTCCCAAATAGGTCGATAAATGGTCCTGGAGGTTCTGGCCCACCGGGAGATCCATCACAACTGGGATCTATGAATAGACTACTATTAGGGCTGACCCATGACCCAAGAAATATAAGCTTTCGCGCATATGCAAAGAAAATGCGAATGAGCAAATATTCATATATTAGACTCAAAGGCAAGCCTTATTAATGTCATATGGTAGACTTGGATATATTCCTTACCTCTTTGGACTCCAGATGCGCCTTTGGCCCGATTCCGGACAACATTAGAATTTTCGGGGAATTGACAACTCCGGCTGAAATAATGATTTCCTTGCGGGCATATGCCGTTCGGCGCTCACCGTGCCGATCATATTGGATCCCGTAGGCTTCTTTTGAGTTTTCGCGAATCAGGATCTGGAAATATATGCAAAAATAAAGATTTATTGTCGTAATATTTTGCCTGAATATTTCATAGGAACAACGTGTTAGTATGACTTATTGTACTTAATGCTGTCCAAAAAGCACAGATTTTAGCCAAACGAAAATGCTGAATCGAGCAAATCTAGATGTTAGCCAAACAATACTAGGCATCTTCTATGGGATAAGAATCGGATACGAACCCCGTTGAACCGACCAAACAATTTGTGTCCAACATCTATATTTGCTCATCTGCATACTTCTTTGGGTTATAATCTATATCATTTGGACAGCAATAATACTTATTAAGTCACACCTTATTAACGTGAGCATATTTGTATATGACGAGATTCGGGCGCCTTCGGGCAGGGATAATGAAGGACTTGTAGGTGGCCTGCCGCTTTCCGTTCTTAATTGGATAGTAGCTCGTATCAAAGCCTGCGGGGTCAGAGAGGTCAAAAATAGTGTCAATTGAATAACATCAAATATTATACGTTACCTACCTTCTGTGTAGTATCCATTGAGATCCGTCTTATTGTAGCCCATTTCCTCCCCAGCCTTTACGTAGGCGTTGGCGATGCCCACGTAGTCCGGCTTCTGGATCCGGAGCGGCCCTCCAACGCCGTGCATTTTTGCTGTAAAATAATATCAGTAAAATTATTTAGTTTTTGTATAAAAGTTTCTTCCTCCACCTTTTTTCGGTTTTAGTTACCGTCACGCCATTCTCCTTCAAAATCTTCGCTCTTCTTGAAGAACGGCAGAAGCTTCTCGTAAGTCCAGCTCTCATCTTCAGTTATTTTGGCCCAATTATCAAAGTCCTTCGGGTTCCCACGATAGTGGAGCATGAAGTTTATGTTCCCGGTCCCGCCGAGGGACTTCCCTTGGGACCAGCCAGAGCTCTGTAGAAAGTGCCCGACAAAAATACGAAATATGGATTTTACCGTAAAATTAAAAAATCCAAGTACATCCAATTAATTCAGTTGAATTAGGGTTAGCTGTGGTTATATTAAGTCCTATTAGGTTGTGAGATTTGATTAAGGTAGGTTAGGTTTGGACTTTGGACTACAAAAATTAATTATTTTTTCATTTTTGACGAGTTTATTCCACTGAATCTCAGTTGATTTCCACAAACAGCTATTTTCCGGCATAAAAACTTTAGTTAGGTTAGGTTTGGCTAGTTTAGGTTTCGATATCGTGTATTTTAGGTCTGATTAGATTAAGGTAGATTAGGTTTGGACTTTCGACTACAAAAAGTAATTATTTTTTTGTTTTTGACGAATTTATTCCGCTGAATCTCAGTTGATTTTCACAAACAGCTATTCTCCGGCATACAAACTTAAGTTAATTTAGGCGTGGGTAGTTTAGGTTTCGATAGCGTGTTGGTGAGGTCAGGGATGTTTTAATTTAATTTATGGTATTATTTTTCCGCAAAGAGCTGTTTTTTTTTTGCATAAAAAATATTTTTATAAATAAATACATTTTTTAAATAACTTTATAACAAAATTTGGACTTAAAATAGGTTTTGAGAGACTATAGGGAACGACTTTGTGCCGCTGAATGGCTAAATGTCAGGCTCTTTGTTTTCGCAAAAAACTGCTACCTGGCATCAGAAAATAGTCCAAATTCGTTCGAAGCTTACATTTCCAAGGAGCCCAAAGCAGGCCTTCTTCTGCGGTACAGTCTTATGCATCCAATCTATTTCCGGGTAGTTGAGCATCGTAAAGGCGAAGACAGGGATGCTCTGGAGCGGATGTGGCTCCCCGCCGGCCTCTACAAGCAATACCTTCCAGGCGGGATTTGCAGAGAGCCGGTTGGCCACAACGGCCCCTGCCGAGCCCGCACCAACTATAAATTTGGGAAACCAGTAAAGCAACAGTACAGCTGTTTTTTAAAAATAAATTATCCGCAAGTACTATCAGTCCCTGATTGAGTAGTTAGTGGCGTATTGCGTAATAATTTACGTATAAAAAAATAAAGATTTTTACCGAAAACCGTGAAATCCTATTCGATGGTTGAATTAACGTTTAAGCTATAGTAACCGGTTGCCAAATTAGATTAAGCTAGGTTTGGAAATTGACTAAATGTGAACTTTTTTTTTTTTTTTGGAAAAAGCTGTGATTGTTTTCACATGAAAGCATTATTGGACTTACCCACAATAAAATCATACTCCTCAAAGCCTGGATGAACTGTGAGAACGGTCTTGAGATGATCTGCGACCCGGTCCCCATTTTCCCATACTAGAAATACATGCAAATTTAGTATTAGTCCTGCCTAAAAAAATATAGGTAGGCTAACATGCATAAAATATGAAAAATAGCAAATATTGATGTTGGACACAAATTCTAGACAGCTTATACCGGATTCAACTTCTATAGCCGACCTGAGTTATATATTGGTTGGTGTACGTCTAGATTTACTGCTTTCCATAAATATTTGATTTTCCCACGTTTTCGACGTCATTAAATAAAGACTTACTGGCAACAAAGGTTCCCACCGAAGCAACAATGGAGTACAATACGGATACGAACCATTCGGGGGACGCGGGCTGATTCCGTAGGCCCAGGAGCCTTCGTCTGAATAGGAACATTGGGAACTGTATAGGAATGTACTAGGTCTTCCTTATTCGACTCCAAACTGGGCAATGAAGTCTGACTTGAGACGCCCAGGCCCTCATATGCATATTCCCTTGATCTTGAACTTGATGTTGGAATTAGTTTGGGAGAAGGGACCTTAGACTAGGATTAAGACTCCCGTTGAGTACAATATACTCTGATTTCCGGCCGTGAGGCATCATTAGGGCCCCGTGCAAAAAACAATTTGGCAAAACTCGTTTGGTCCTCCCTGCATGCCAATTGTGGACTTATGACATGAATTGGTTGGGGCTTAAAGTTGGATCTAAGACAATAGTAGTACCTCTGTTGTGCTCCGCGGTCAAAGACTCGGCCTGGGAACGTGAGAGAATGAGTCAGGGAATTATGGCCTGCAAAAACTAACTTCAGGCAGGGAGAGTCATATTGCGCAATGGAGGGGGAAGGGCATTGATATTTATGCAAGTGCGAATAAATAATGCCCTCCAAATTGAGAATAGCAAGAGTTAAGGCGTGTATCTACTTAAACTGGGGTCATAGGTCATAGTGCCTGCCCCTGCCTGCCTATGCCAGATTGCTCCAATTTATTGATTTGTATTTATTTGTATCTGAGCACTCCGTAAACGTTTATGACTTTTTTTTTGGCGAATTCGCATTTCACAGGTGCGAACAGCTGAATTCATACCATTCATAATTCTTGTGTTGTAGACTATAATTGAAAATTCTAGAATGAAGCTTCGTACACGTTTTAGTAAGCTTTAAGTGAATATATTCAAAAACGTTCCCGTAAAAAGGCACGAATTTGCTGCCCCAAAAAATATATACTTACGCCCTTAAAATAAAGGATGTAAAATATTCTTATTAGACGTTGTATACTTTTTTAGTATTTTATACGGGATTCAGATTCAGACCCGATTCATATGCTATAGCCATATTTTTGAAATACGTCTTCCAATTTCCAAAGAGGTTAATTTCCATACTTTGCTGTGGGCTAAAATCTGTATCCTTTTGGGCAACACTTAATACAATTCCTTTTTTTTCAGGATCCCACATATTGCTGATATGTACATCGTTGAGTAATATTTATTAAACCTAAGAGTAAGCTATTTTTCTTAGCTCATAAGTTCATTTACGATGACAGGTTGAGTGAGAACCAGTCTACGCAGCGTGCAAAAATAATTCGTCCATGAATTTGTGAATAAGTATTACTGGAAATATTGCCAGTACTTGCCAGTTGTTATTTTATAAAGTACTCCCTGCTGCATGTATAATTATTCCATTGTCTGCAGTGTTGCCGACTGTTATCGTTTTGTACATATTTTAACGTTAAATAACAAAAAGTGGTAACAAATGATGAAAATGGTATCAAATAACGCTTTTTTACCACTATGGTAAAAAAAACACTGTTATTTACCCGAAACCCTGATTTTGAGTTACACAAAATATGCAGTAGGGATAAATTCGGGCCCAGGGCCAAACCACTCATTTGCCATATACTGGCACCTGCTCGTGATTCATTTTTAATGGCAATGGTTTCAAGGTTTAGTTTGGCTTAGGTTAAACTGCAAACTGCAACTGGGACTCCACACTTGTCCTGATAAGGTGACAATATGCTAAGTGATATAGGAAATCAATAGGGCAGTTTGATTGATAACCCTCAGCTCAAGTATCTACTATACAGCAATCCCAGGTCTGAAGTTGCCAACATCCTTAAAACTCTCGCTGATAATTATTTACAAAAAGCATATGGACAGATTATTTCAGATAATGGAATATCTAACCAATTTGGCTCAACCTATCAAGGTCCAGCTGTGCAGGGAATAATACTCATTGAGCCCATTACTCGCCTAGGCGTCATGGAGGCCTGGGCTATCATTATAATAGTTGTAGCCATACTTCTACTTCTTCTCGGCTTGGGAATTTTAATTTGGTACCGCCGGATCTTCTGCCGTGGGACCGGAAGGCGAGGAAGCAATGGACTCCCTGAGAATTTTGGCGGGGAATCCCCTCCTCCAGAGGGTCGCCACGTCATTGTGGGCCAATCCGGAGTTGATCCCAGTTATAATGTAAATTTGGGCGACAAGTTGCGTTTTTTCACCATCAGTCCTCAATATGATAATTTGGAACCCAATCGCCCAACTCGGGCGAAAATTGTGGACTATGCCCCCAAAGCGACAAAGCCAACTGGCCCCCATATATTGAATTTAGGCCCCAAAGCGCCCACTGGCGCCCATACACCTAATTTGGCCCCCAAAGCCTCAAGTAGTGCCCATACACTGAAATTGGCCCCCAAAGCCTCAAGTAGTGCCCATTCACTTAATTTGACCCCCAAAGCCTCAAGTAGTGCCCATACACTTAATTTGGCCCCCAAAGCCTCGAGTAGTGCCCAAACACTGAAATTGCCCCCCAAAGCCTCAAGTAGTGTCCATACACTTAATTTGGCCCCCAAAGCCTCAAGTAGTGCCCATACACTTAATTTGGCCCCCAAAGCCTCAAGTAGTGCCCATACACTTAATTTGACCCCCAACGCCTCAACTAGCGCCCAAATATCGAATTTCATATGGAAACTCCCGCCCAGCCCCCAGCCCAAGTATGAAGATGAGAAGCTGATGTTAATCCGCCGGATACAAGACATTCAAATGACCGAAGCTGAGCTCTATGACCCTGATTACGCAACCGGTCTAATAATCGGGGTTGATGCCACACCCCGCGGAATCGGTGGCTACTGCATTGACCTAGACGCCCGAGCCTGTGAGTACTACGCTCTGGGCTCCAAAGAACTCCCTTGGGAGCTCCGTGACACGTCCAACCGAGGAAACTCAGCTGAATTCGAAATGAAGAACTTGCTCTTTGCTCTCCATTTATGGGAAGACCTGATAGCGGAGAAGGACACGGTCCAAGTCTACACGGACAACCGGGCAGTCCTCAAGGGCCAAAATAACGAATATGGCCAAAGGGCCGAAAGGTTCATTCAGCATTTCAAAAAGTGTGCTGGAGTGGACATTAGTTACAGCGTTACGGGCTCCGGGGACTTGGACCAGTTTTCAAGGTTCATACAGCCGGCCGATGACTTCTCCCGGAATGAGCTTGGGAAAGGGCTGCAGTATTTGGCTACAGTTTATAATTTGGTGACTTTGTACGGGGCGTTCGCAACAAAGGTCAGAAAAAACCTTAATTACTTAATATTAGTGGGGGAATATTTAAACGATCACTAATTAATTCGAAATCTCTTCACCAATTAGAGCAGATTTCCTCACCAAGGTTTTGAAATAATTCAAATAATAAGATAATTTTAATGCCTACGACAATAATACAATTAATAATTTTTATTGTAAAATAAATAAGATTTTGTTCATAATAAATTTCAAACGATTGGTGAGCAATTTGCTGTAAGTAATTGATAACGAAATCTGATTTAATTGGTGAGAGATTTCGGATTAATTGGTGATCGCTTAAATGGCAGCCGTATTAGTGTTGTCCAAAAAATATATACATATATGCATATATGCCATATATGCCATATGCAAATAAGCAAATATAGATGTTGGTCACAGATTTTGTAGTCGGTCTATACGGGATTCGAACCCTCTTCAAATTCCATACCCGACCCGCTCATATTCTATGGTTAGTATCTGGATTTGCTCATTTCCATATTTTTAGGGCTAAAATCTATCCTTTTTGGACAGCATTAAATAAAAGTATTTTTACAGGAAGATAAAAAGCCAGTGGATCCGAAGAAGTTCTTACAGAGGGTAAGGTTCATTTTATTCACATTCAGAGGTCACTTTGGCTATTTCTACTACTGCTACTGCTGGTCGAGGTCACCTTTCAAACAGTGATATTCTCCTTGCGCACGCAGGTCAAGGGAGGCGTAAGGCGATGGCGGGAAGTTCCATGCCCTGAGGGGAACTGTGACTACAGTATTGAGAACAGTGACTCACTTCGATCTACGAGTAATAGTACTTCCATTAGACTCCAGAAGAGTTTAGTCCAAACTGCTGGGTCCCGGTCCCGGACAACTCGAACCCCGAAGGCTGGGATCCAGAAAGTACGGCCGGCCACAGCACGATCCCAGAAACTGCGCAAAGCGTCATTGCGGTCTTGACCTTATCTATTTTATTATATGTATGTAGTTGTACACGCGTTCTAAGTGCAGGTCTCTAGTCTTCATACCATATGTATAGTGGGACTTCTACTACTGGTTAGCCATTATGCAGTTGTGTTATATTTGGTGTATAAGTATAAGCATACCGATGATTTAATTCGTATGTAATAATTTACAGTTTGTAACTTTAATGCTGACTTTAACTTCGTCCAACCACGTACTACGTACTATTATATTCAATACATTTTACGATTTTCGTGGTTTAATTTTAGCAATTATTTATTAAATAGCCAAGCTTTCGGTAGCACACTGCTACCATCTTCAGGACTACTGAATATGGTAGCAGTGTGCTAATGGGACTACCGAAAGTTTGGCAACTTAATAAATAAATCCTAAAATTAAACCACGAAAACCGTAAAATGTCTGACTTGAACTTTAATGCCATTTAACAATATTATTTACAGTAAGTCTCAAAATTGATCATACAATCAAGCACAGTTACAATGAGTGGAGTGACATATCATAAACAATACACCTATACTAATCAAAACTTTTGAAACGCTCCACCTACCTATTTGAACAGTGAGCTTTCTTGGAGCTTTAAAAAAAAAGCTGCGTACAGTAGCTTGAGACCAAAAGGTGTAAGTATCAAAAGATGACATTTAGAATAGACCTTGAAAACTGGCGCAAGGACCAAGGACGTGTTACGCGAATATCAAAACATGTTTATAAAATGGCAAAAAAAAAGTTCCACAAATATTAATATTTTGACAAATGTCCTACCATTTCTCCCTTTCTGAAAAAAGTATCATAAATCTGAGTGTTTCGAAAGTTAGAAATATGTTGAGCAAGTTGGCTACTTTTAAGTGTAGTTTGATATGACCCTTCACGTCGTTCGAATTTATAGACAAGTAATGCCTGGTCAACCGTGCGTTGTGTAATTTGAGTTGTTTTAAGTAGGTACTGAAGGTGCTTAGTCAACTGAAGATGTATAGTCATGCACACAATTTGGCTTCTCGGGATACGACTAGAAATGTTAGGCGTTATAATTTTAGTAATTTGTATAAAACAGGACATTCGTTATATAGCAATTAAGATCTAATAGAGCTTGATAAGTGCAAAGAAGTAGCCATTAAGCAAAAAAGGTTTTATTTTTATTAAAAGAAATTGCCATCAAATGGATTTGGCTTAAACTTGGTATGCTTATAATTCTTGATCTCCTGAACAATCGAAACTGCTAGGATCCTTGTTCTAAGGCATCGTAGATTTCAGGTGACAAGTTCAAGAGACTCCTACGCAGATCACATACATACATTCAGCATTTTATCATGCTGTGTAATCAATGATCATCATGATCGCCGTCGCCACCATACATACTTCATATTACCTTACATGCTAAACTCTACATAGTATAACCTTGTACTAATAATATAATGCGTGTTTGCAGGTACAACAAATATCCCGGTCCCTATTGCCTATTAATCTCGAAAGGAAACGGAGGATCATACTATCAGACATTCAGAATGTCTGTCTGGTCTGAGAAGAAAACTTTTATTCGTAGCTTGACTAAAATATTTAAGGTTCCAGTTAGAATTTAGGCCTACTCCAGGCTCCATAGGCTCCGTAGTATAATCTCCATGTAATTTTTACACATGTAGTTACTAAGATATTTGTTGA
>JAQFZY010000574.1:0-24863 GCA_034696285.1 Hypogastrura burkilli | reverse complement strand
GTTAATTATGTTAAGTTAGGTTAATTATGTTAAGTTAGGTTAATTATGTTAAGTTAGGTTAATTATGTTAAGTTAGGTTAATTATGTTAAGTTAGGGTGGTTAGCTTAGGTTAGGCACGATTCGACATTCAAGCTTTCGACAGTCAAGCGATTCGACATTCAAGCGATTCGACATTCAAAACTTTCTACATTCAAACGATTTGACACTCAAAACTTTCGACGTAGTGAGTTTGACGAAGTGACAATTTGACATTCGGATGTTCTACATAATGACAGCCATTTTGCTTCGGAACGAACATTTTCCACTTTGCATTTGTTTATCTATGTGGAAAATTTTGTTTTCCGGGGGTTTCACCAGGCAAAAAAAAAGGTTCATTGTTGGTTGCACTCGGTTATGTTGTAAATACAAGTTGATGTAGGAATGAATGTTGAAGTTGGTTTGAATGTATACGGCGTCCTAGCAACGGTGCGAGCTACGGGAGGCATGGCAACCAAAGAAAATAATAAAAATGAAAAGTTTCTATTGCCCAAGTAAACCGAAAAGGTCACAGACAGACGGACAGACATGCTTGCAGGCAAAGTACGCTAATATAAAGCATTTACTTTTTAATTTGGCACTTTTTCTTAAATGACTGTTTTTCCAGTTTCAATGAACGATCTACTCATTTATAATTTACACAAAACTACACATACCTACTGTAGTTATATATGAATCATTTCATTTCGACAACTTCTCTGTACAGGAAATGCCTTACCTAACGACGCGCCAGTGGAATATCCGCATTTACTTACGAGTGGAGGGGGGGGGGGGGCGGGCAGATGACACCAAAATATTTTAATTATCCGGCCTTAAGTGACAAAAATACACGCTATAGGTCGGTTTCGTTAATCCGATTCCCGATTCCAAATTGTAGACTATTGTCGGTGTTGTCGGAATGCACAAAAGTCAGGAATGCTATATTGAATATATTTCAATTTTAATTTCTATGTAAACGGTAAAATGTTAAAAGGTGGATTTCAATCCATATTCGGAAATATTTAAACTTCGATAGTAGATTGTAGAACATAAGCAAACTGCGAGATTAATCATAAGAGCCACGCGCATGAAATACTAAAACCCAAAAACTGACTCGCAACAAGGTTCCGGTCTCTTCCCGAAAAAATGTTGCGTCACTGAGAAATTGTTAAAAGTATGCATTTGCCATATTTTCTTCGTAATTTATTTCTTATTTCCACTTTAAATTCTCATTTCAATATTTTTTTGATTACTTATTTATCCCAAAATTTTAAGGGTAGGGCCTCCCCATACGCCACTGGATGGTCAACTGTGTAGGAAACCGGAAAATGTCGATGTACCGTAAGGTATTGGAGCTTGACCTGACCTGAGTTATAACTATCGGAATTTCCCGTCATCGGAGCATTTTGCAGTTGTACACAGTTGACCGAAAAATAAATAGTTGCCCTGGCGGCTAACCTTCAAATAAGATAATTGGTCCTACCCCGCCTTCTCCGATTCTGTTTCTGTGTAAATATCGCCTGACTCTGGAATTGGGCTTCCTTTTGGCTCTCTCGAATTCATTATGCATGGCCACATGAGCCCAGGCCCCCAAAAAATATCGACTCCCCGTCCGGAGTGAAAGCCTTTTGGAAAGTGACGTGTCAATCCCCATTATTTCATTTACAGTCCACTAGCTTCCAATACCCGGCCCTTTCCAATGAATAAATTGGGTAACGTTTCCCACAGTCTCCTTTACTACACAATTTAATTGCGGGCAGGCCCTACTTCTATGCTTGGGCCCAGCGTATTTACAATAGTCAGACAGAGCTCGGGGTAGCGCCCACAACGGAAAATCAATCCGCTCCTCAACTCAACTTTCTCCTACTGTCCGAAAGCTTCCAAAGGGTCTGTCCCTCTCTTTTCTCTCTAACCTGCTTCGTAACGCGTAAAAGGCCCCTGCTCTTAGGATACCGGAAGCTCGGCCTTTGTCTAGGCATCCCAGTTCAAAGAACGGGCTTACTTCTGCAAACACGTTGTGAACACGCTTCCTTGAATTTGTGAATACGCGTCATCACTTATAAGCATACGTACGCCATGTGAGGGCAGTAGAAGGCGAACGGGTCAACATCAACATTTCCCGATCCAGTGCTTCGCCAGGAGTCAGAGAGGGACATGGTGCTTGTGGACAAAGTAAGGGAGGTCCCAGCCAAATGTCTCGCTCAAAGACGAGGGGGACTACGGATAGGTTAGGAAGCCGAGACATTAGTTCGGCCATCGTCCGACCCCCCCGCCGAAACAACACAGTCTATCCCGTTGACGGGTCACATCCGCCTGAGCTCCCTGGGGACAGCCTCAGTCTGAACCTTGAGGAGGAGCTCGCCCGCCTCGAGTTGGAGACGCTCGATGACTTTGTGTACAATGCCCTGGGCTCGTTCAGCATTAGCGGGGGCCCGCCCGTCCCGGCTCCCCCAACTACCCCCGGGCCCAGTTCCAATAATAACAAGTACAAGGTGAAGGGCGGAGGTGAGGCAGAGCCAGAGCTATCACTTAGTAGCAATATACCTAGTGAGGCCCAGCGGGACAGTGGGATCTCTTCGGCCACGGCGGATCCGCCCTCTTCCCCCAACGTCCGCGTCCTACAGCCGTCTTTCTTTCCCGCAGAGTCGGGCCCAGAGAAGGATGCCGTTGTTGAGATTAAGGAGGAAGGTCCAAAGCCAGAGCCAAAGGCCGTGACGAAGATGGACAACCCGCCCCCAGCCCAGCCGGAGCCGGTCCAGCTCCAGCCCAACGGATCTGTCGGAGGGCCTCAGGCCTATTCCTCCCACCGTCACCGGTTCCTACCGCCGGAAATGTCAATTCATGGTTGGGAATTTAGCTCAATTCAAAATACTTCTGAAAACGCCTACTGACCGCCTAATTCCTTCCTTTAAGGTCAAATGGTGGACTCGAGCATCATGCGGTCCGAGCTCCTGGCGGCCGTTGAGCAGAACAAAGTGGACAAGGTCCGACGGATCCTGAGCTCAGGGATTGACCCGAACTCGGTTTGTGATGAGAAGGGCCGGTGGCCACTCCATGTCGCTGCCCTCCTTGGTCATGCCGCCATTGTAAGGACCTAACTACATTCACGAATAACTGTGCATTATACGCCGGTAAGATCCTCTACATTCTTTTCAATTGACCCGCCAGGCAAAGTTGTTGCTTGAGCACGGGGCTCAGCGGGATCAGCCAGACACGGCCCTGGAACGAACGCCGCTCCTCTACGCCGCTGCCACATCCCCCGAAACTGTGAAAGTCCTCCTCTCTCACAGAGTCGACATTTATGCTAGGAATAAGTTCGGCTCAACCGCTCTCCACTACGCGGCCGGAGCAGGTGAGTTCCTACGCTCAATCAGCAAATGGCGGACTAACGGCAATGTGCTCATTTGATGTAGGTCAACCCGAATGTTGTCGACTCTTGGCCGCAGCCGGGTGCGAAGTTCACTCCAGGGATCGGCAGAAAATGACGCCGCTCCATATGGCGGCCCGCGTAGATGATATTTGGACTATTGATGTAAGTAGACCTATTCGATTCAAAATTATATCTGAGCTAGTAAAGTACTCTGTAGGTACTGCAATCTTCAATCGACGTTATATGCAGATAAACTAGGGTACCTATGGCAGTAGGTACATTACGGGACGTGACTCTTTAAGCTGGTAATCCGTATAGCTTATAAAGTTGCCTATCAAATACATTAAGGGTTCTAGCTTAAGCGCCTAAAAAACATGCACTGAAATTTGAAATGAGGAAATCATCTTTACGGTTATGTGACATGAGATACACAAATAAGGACGATTTTCGTACATACAGGACCATTTACTGCATTAACTACGTTATGTTAATTCTTTGGCATTGTTTATTGTATACGGAAAGCATCCAAAAGGTCATATTCTCAACGAGTTACTTGGAGTTTACGTCCTTGTGGTTGTAACAATTGGCTAAAGTTGTGTTTTATCCCTACAAATGTATGTAGTATTTGATGTGGCATTTCCATAAATACAATTTCACTGTCTGAGAACCCAAATGCTAAGTGTAATGGTAGTGACACACGACATAGATTTGTATATAAGGTGTTTCAGACCTCTAAGACTCCAACATTGAGTAAGATCGGGCTATTTACACCGCCTTTTGTATCTGGTTAAAGTTAAAGCCCTGTTGCTATGACAAAATCCGGACGGAGGAACCCCTTCCTGAAACACACTGTACATAGAATCATTAGTATGTATGTAAGTATGTATGCATGTTTGTCCGCTATCTCCTCCGGAACTACTGAACGGGTTTATATGAAAATTTCCTAATTCTCAGACAAAAGTTCTCTTCTTGCAACAAAAAATGTGCCCTGGTAGGAGTCGAACTCGCGACCTTTTTGCCAAAGTTGGTGAAAGAGGCCAGGCTTAAAGTCACGTGTGTATGTGAGTACACAAATGTGAGAATACAATATTGTTCAGATCCTTTTCGCATGGGCACAACGGCGTCGGCGGTGTCCAACCGAGTTTGAGTAATACAAAAGTGCTCAGATCGGGTTTGCCTGGGCCCGAATGGTACCCACTGGGCCAAACTTAGTTTATTCATGACAATAGGCCTAAGATCGGGTTTGTACAGATCCAATGGAGCCGGTGGCATCGAATTCTATTTATTCTAGACAATAGCTCTCGGATTCGGTTTGAACTTGAACAGGCCTAACGGTGCGCGAAAAGCCTAATTCGGCTTTTCCGGTTTTCGTGCTTCCCCCCGGATCGTATGATCGGGTAATTTGCTAGTAGTAGTATATTTTAAATCTATTTCCTTCAACTTTATACTACCTGTAACATAAAAGTAATGAAACTAATGCAGAAGAATAACGTACAGCGTAATCTAACTATTATAAAATTATATCAAAGTTTCACGCGAATTGCGATTCAGGCCGCAATTCTCAACCCACACCCACCAAGCTTCGCAGACAAAAAGTTATTATCAATCCTCAGACCGAGTTCGTTGGACAGATTTTGAGGGTCAAGGGGGAAAGACTTATGGGCCAAAAACATGACCCATAGCAACGAATTTTTTGACCTTTGTTTACATTTTTGAGAAATCCTGAAGGAATTTGTTGAAACTCTTATATCCGGCATAGCTCATAACAACGGGAGCCAGTTTACACAAATTCCAGCAACACGGGCTCACGTTTGGCAGATCACAATCACACGTCACAAATCATAACTTAACTATAGTCACTAAACTTACT
Source organism: Hypogastrura burkilli (assembly GCA_034696285.1). NCBI lineage: Eukaryota > Metazoa > Arthropoda > Collembola > Poduromorpha > Hypogastruridae > Hypogastrura > Hypogastrura burkilli. The sequence goes on along the minus strand of JAQFZY010000574.1, from coordinate 19,607 downwards.
ACCTAGAACTTGCTAATTATGAACCGTGCCAGAATCACAAGTTTTTACTGTTCAAACCACGCCGGTAGCCGGTACCTAAGAATTGTGATGCTAGATGTTGCAGCTAAGATATAGGAACAATTCAAACAGAAAATAGAAAACCGGGCGGTGAAAGAAGCTGCAACATCTAGCATCACAATTCATATGTACTTAATATTTATTTACTAAACGAAATATTTGTACTAATTCGTTCCAAACGTAGAGCCAACCTCGCTAAGCGGCAGGGCCGCGTGCGCAAGTGTAAGGCACGAGCCGAAGGCGAGGTCGTTACTTGTTATATATCAAATCCTTAGGAATTTTTTTATATGGGAATGAGAACGGGAGCAAACGCATGCAAAAACGTCGCTTTCTCCAGAAAGACAAAGCAGAGTATGAGAATGAGGAGTAGAGCTGTTGGGCTGCTGCTGGTAGTAATTTTATGGACGGGAGTGTTCCTGGGGCCAAGTCGACTCTGCATAATATAGGTGCCTGGAAATTGGATGATAGAGTGGAGGGGAACTTGCCGAAGCTTTAGAATAATTCATGAAGACTATTTATCGATCCCTTTTTAAGGGAAATAATGTGATTTTCTCTCGAATCAGCCTAATTCTGCTGCCGACTAGCATCAGAACAAATTCCAACATCACAGCATACATACTACTACTGCGCAACTAAGCCGAAACTTGTGAATTTTTAAGAGCTTCAGCTAATGAGTCCATTTTCTATGAGGCTAAACTCCGACGATATTACGCAGTAGAGCTCATTTAATCTTTCGTTTCTGATTTCCGATTCCCGTCAAATACAGAATAAATTCAATTACTTGAGCTCTTCAATTTCGTAGCTATGCAGGATATGTTTTGGAATTTTAACTCCAGTAGATTTTGTCTAATCCGTATAACCATCCCACTTAAGCCAGGCGCAATGGCGCAAATTAATCAAGGTTTCGTGTAGGTACTGTATGTGCGCTTACATATACTGTGTAAGATACCATGCTAACGTCGAAATTGAGTTTTATTAGGCAAGAAGGGCGTCGTCACCTACCTACTTATCGCTACGTAGCGTACAAGATTTATTTATTTATTCAACCCTACATATAAAAAAATGCACCAGAAAAAGTGCAAGATCACCCTGGGCGGCTGTGCCCTACAAAGGAGAAAACAAGATTTATCCAATCCAAAGTTAAACACTTAATTTAATAATCACCAATTGAATACTTTAAATATATTTTTATTAGTTTCATAATTATCGGTTGTCTGCCAAGGGCCCAAGGCAATTGAATATTGTATGTAATCCGAATTATTTTAACCTTTCTATACTTAAGAATATAGGCAGAGGAATGTTTTAAAACAAAACTATAACAAATTGAAATATGCAATGAACTAATAAGTTGATGGGCTTGTTTCAGCTGATGTGGCCAAATATTCGAATTTTGTGCTTCCTTATACATAGAATTTCTAACAGTACAAGCTAACCTGTTGGCTACGAGTATGAAACGTAGACAGGTGTTTCAAGGGAAGCTTAATTAACGCATTTTTTTGGAAGGGGAAGGTTCTGCGTCTTTGGAACCTTAAGTAAGATGTATGAGAAATTAATTATTTGAATGCGATTAAGCAGTATTTCATAGAAAGGTGCCTGCGGGATAGGTCATTGCAAAGAATAATTAGTTTGCCCTTACTACAGCAAACAGTATGCATAAGCCAATTGGTTACACTCAATAATAGACGTAAGTCAGTTGAATAGACATAATACATACAGATATGTATGTAACGCGAAAACTGTATTTTGTAATTATTAAGACATACACAAACCACAAACCTCAATCAGAAATGCAGTATACTAACAATGTAATAGACATGGACTACTGGCAGGACAGCTATGCTGTTGAATTTCTGAATATGTTAGTGTAAATATGGCCGTGGGCCCAGACAACCGATAACTATAAAACTAATTAAAATATATTTAAAGTACTCAATTGGTGATTATTAAATTAAGTGTTTAACTCTGGATAAATCTTGTTTTCTCCTTTGTAGGGCACAGCCGCTCAGGGTGAGCTTGCACTTTTTCTGGTGCATTTTTTATTTCCAACCTTTCGAGGCCCTTCCTATTTCAGGGTAAACCGCTCTCGGAGAGGTTGAAGCTCTGACTTTGACAATTACAAGATTTGCGGTAAAATGTTATTTAGATTAGATTCTTACTGAAAAGTCTTACGAGGTCTTATCTGAGCTGAGGCCCGCAGTCAGCTCAGTAGGATACAATACGCTATCTTTCATAACTAAGTACTAATATCTGCACAACTGCAGTGCATACTATAGTAACACATTTTGCTCAGGGCATAAGGTTAAGGTTGCTACTGGAGACGAGGATCCTAACGACGAGAATAATTGCAATGAGATTTCCGTATGCAAATGGGCGTTAGGAATTAGGCTCTATATCGGCGACTAAAAGGTCGCATAGCTGAGGACCCCTTCGGTCTACAGAGGTCAAATTAAGTTTGTTTGAAAGGCATTTATATGACCTACATCAATTTCAGTATCCGGGAATCCTTACTACACAGGAAGTGGCGTAAATTGAAAATTCGAGGTTGTTTTTTGAGGATTTGGTGTACTAGGAAGTGAAAAATGCACAGTTTGAAGTTAAATTCTTCATTCAACTGATTTACCAGCTTTTATGCGTTTTTTACTTTTACTGTGCAATGAGTATTTTAGTCGCAATTTGATGTGGAACATTTTAGGGGGGGAGGGGAGGGGAAATGCATATCCTACGGAAGGAAACCTTTTGGTATTTACGGATTCCTTATTTTGTGTTGTCAAGGAGAAAAACGTTACCTGTCCGCTCGGGAAAAATAGGTCATTGCGTTTACAACTCGGAAGCTCAATGGTATGTCCAATAAGCGTTACATTCCATCTGTCATGTGTTATTAGTTATTACACCCTTACATGGCAGGTAGTGATTGTACCTACAATACTGTAAAAGCACCAGCCCTAACTTAAATAGTAATATATAATAATATAATTATTGCCCTGTATGTACATGTTTACCAAAACTAGTCTATACGGTGTCAGGGAATACAGGTAGAGGTCAAGCCACAGAAAGGTTGCATTAAAAGTACAGTATTTACGCACCCTCAGACATAGGCAGCACTACAGCGCGTATCGGCTCCCGGCATGAAGTAACACGTGGACGCAGTCCCGTAGCGCAGCACAGCCGCTTGAATTTTTCCACGTCTCGACTTCGTCCCTGAGGGCGACAACTTACTAATAATTCCCTTTTACTGACTGGCTTTGTTTCTGATGATGCCTGATTGGAGTGTACGTAACAATCCACATCCTAAATCATTAATTAGTTGCGGAAAGGTCAGGGTTCGCTAGATCCAATGACTTGTAGAATGGATTCAAGTGTCCCAATCCCAATCGATTAGGTACGAATCGAGTATTGGAGTTCTTATGGTTTCCTTTTCCCAAAATACAATTACATAGGTGTTGCTGGAGTACGGAGCGGATATTCATTCGAAGGACGCTCACGGGAAGACGGCTCTTCATCACGCCGCTGAGACTTGTGAAGGGATGGAGTCAGACTACGGGAAAATGGGAGCCACGTTCAGAAAATTAATTAGTGCCGGGAGTACTGTAAATGCCATTGATCAGGATGGGAAAGGGGCTCTCTACTATGCTATTCAGGTAGAAATGAGACCGGAGTCCGAATGTACTGGCTGGTCGAAAAGTTTGAGGATGTTTGGATGATGGAGTTTGGGTGCGAGGTCCGAGCCTGCTTAGGCGGATTAGGGTTCGATCCAATGAGGGCGGGTGATCCATTTATTGCTTGTTGTCCTGCAGACCGGGTCGGCGGAGGCCGTGCTGATCCTTCATGAGCTTGGGGCTGAGCTGACTGACGGCGTGAGTCTCCTGACAATGGCCCGGAAGTTCCCCACCATCATCCCGCCCTTCCTCGACCGCTGCGTCTCTTCCAACGTTGAGGGCTGTGACGCCGAGTCCAAGCAGTTCTACATCCAGTTCGACTACACTTGCCTCACCGTCTTTCCCAAGGACATCCCGGACGACAAGTTGCTCAGCATGCAGAATCGTGAGGAGACGGAGTCCATTCTGCGGGAAATGGGCGTTCTCCACGGGCTCACCCGCTGCAAGGACACATCCATCCTCAGTCATCCAGTCTGTGAGAGCCTCCTGCGGCTCAAATGGAAAAAAGTCAAGTAAGACCCGATAGAACCCCAATTCCGATGGCCAGCACAAAAAATGTAACTTCTTGCAGTCTAACTACGACACGCTGCACTCTGCGGAATAATTTTCCCTTTTAATGTATACCTTACTTAATACATCAGTACAGTATAACAGTCACAGCAATACTAGAACTTAATGCAGCCGAACATAATGTTAGTTCAACTGAATTAACGACTTGGGTTTAGGATTTTCCCATAAAATGTATATCTTATCCTGCCAAACGAATTATCCGGTTAAAAGTCCTGACCCGATGATACATTCCTAACTTTTCAGATGGTACCTGTATCTGGACATGCTCCTCTTTGCTGTTTTCCTTGCCTTCCTCACAGCCGTTATCTTTATGGAATACGAATCCGACGGCCCCGCGTCAGCCTCGGACCTCATTGACCCTGAGAATGGGACAATGGTGGAGTCGACCAACTCCCTGGGTGAGGACTCTCTGAGTTCCGGAGAGCACCACGAGCGCTACTGCATGGACAGCACGCGGAACATCGTCGTTTGGACTATACTGTGGGTTCTCACAACAATCCTTGGGCTCCGTGAGATGATTCAACTGATTCAGGCCCCGCTCCATTACGTGGTCCAGGTAAGGCCAAAAGGCGTGGACAACATTAAGAAGGCATGTAGTACCATGTGCTTTCTCCGCTTTCTCCAGCAAGCACAATCTCTCTGCTGTTGTGCTTCTAGGTTGAAAATATGCTTGAGTTGGTTCTGGTATCCAGCGTGGCTCTCCTTTCCCTGGCTGAGTGCGGGGTCAAGAGCTTTGTTGGCGGAAGGGACCACTTTGCTGCAGTTTGTCTTATCGTGGGTTGGACTATTCAGGTCACGTTATACGGGAAAATCCCAGTGTTCGGCGTCTATATCCGGTAAGGCAATTAAGTTGTAGGTATGCCGATCCCTTTTTACTAACCTAAATATTCTGACTAATTTTGTCAATTAGGATGTTCGCAGCAGTGGCCACTAACATCTTGAAATGCATGTTTACGTACTTGGGCTTACTCTTTGCCTTCAGCCTCACGCTCCACTTTCTCTTTCGAACTCAGAAGGACTTCGATAGTGTTGGATTTACGTTTCTAAAGGTACTCAACCTTGTTTATGAATAACTGAACGAATGAGCGAATTTGTACTGTCCGAAATCTTAGGTTTCGCTGTTTCATAAATTTCCAGACCTTTGCCATGATGATAGGAGAAATTGACCTGGCCCGAACTTTTATCGACAAGGATAAAAATGCAGTGATTGTCCCTTTCACGAGTCACCTCGTGGTTGCCCTCTTCATCATTTTCATTTCAATAATACTCTCCAGTCTCTTCATTGCCCTCGCCGTTTGTGACATCAGTAGCATGCAGCGAGAGGGTAGGACTCTAGGACTCCACTAAGGCTCGTCATAATACTTTCCTCACAACTACTATGGTTAAATACTAATTTTTGTTAAAGGGGAATACATGCAGCTGGTGCAGCAAGTGAAGGTTGCAAGTCAGCTCGAAGACGCTCTCCAACGGCGGAGCTTACTTTATCCACAGTTTGGAATGAAGGACATGCGGTCCCTTCATCAAAGAAAAGGTGTAATATTCCCGAATCTCAAGGATCATGGGAAGTTGAGCAAGGATGCTCTGGAAATTGTCATGTGTCAGCACACAAAGAAACGGGATGCCTCTCACAGTGGGATAGAGCATAGTCTGGACCACAGTACGTCCATGACCAAGGCCACAAATGAGGCGGCTGAAGACCTTATTCAGAAACTCAAATCCAAAATGGATAAGTAAGTACAATAGTATAAGTAGGTATATAAGTATGTTCACAATAACGTCTGCCATGGGTGTCTACAGTGCTACCCTTGCATTGACCCAGATACGCTTTGGATGTGGACAAAAAGACGAGCCAGATGTTTGTTGACATGAAAGGGTCTCAAGATCGCGGCTCAACCCACTTGACCCGTGAAGTTCTTCTCATTAAGAGTCAGCTGGAGGACATGAACATTTGCCTTCGGGAGCTAAGTAATACTGTCAAAGTCATGGCTGAGAGGACCCTTGAGACCTCAATCCCTCCGACCCCGACCGAACTACAATCAGAAAGGAAACGCATGCCAAAGAGGTCCCAGAGCTCTCAACGTTATGACCTAGGTCGAACCGACACTAACATCAGCGGTACGAGCCCTGAAGCCGAAGGGTCAGAGACTTCAAGCTCAACTACACCGGATATGATGATAGAGCGGCAGACCCCGTCCAGACCCGAGCCCGTCCCTGAAGAGACGTCCTGGACGGAGGACAAACATTCTGGCACACTAAATCAGTCTAAAGGTCAAGTTCCCACACGATCCAAATCGAAACCTTAGTGCATACTTATAACATCACTTTTACTTCTTTATAAATGTAAGAATGTAGTGAATAAGTTATATGTAATGTATGCGAATATAGTAGTATAACTAGAGTGAGAACCCACTGCTTAACATTGGTAAGACTAAAAGGAGTCGAAACTTCTTTAAAAATGTACTTATAGCGAACCTGACAACGTTTCTTCTTGTTTTGCAGTGGGTTGAGACGTATTATTCCGTCCATAGTAGAACTTCCCAGTCTTATCGATGGCAAAATTGTGATCAATAGTTGTTGCAATTGCCCTTTCGATGGCTTCATCCAAATTGTCGGATCGTATTGCAGTTTTTAACTTTTCCTGTAGTGTCCAGAAAGAAAAGTTCAGATTTTAGTTGGGCCAATGTCTGAACGGACTATGAAATACTGAATAAATCAAATTGTAGATAGTTTACCAGGTGGGCTTGAAGTTGTGCTTCAGTTTCAACTCGCGCTTCAAATTCCTCTCGCTCTTTGGCTGCCTTCTGGGCCAGGATATCCTTCTCCCTCTTTTTCCACTCTTCAGCTAGTGACTTTTCTCGAATGCTTTTGACTATCGCATTGTCCCGCTCAATTTCCTCAAGAAGTTTACTTATTTCTGCCTCCTCGGTCGACTCTTTGGCATGAGCTGATTGGGTCGCTTCTGACTTGGCAAACTCCTCTTTCTGAAAGGCCCTAATAAAGGTTGGAAGAAGTAAGATCAGTAATAGAAGTAGAATTTGGTAATCTTAAAAATATTTTATTAAAATTCAAAATTAAGTGCATGACTATACTAGTATAGTATAGGTATACTAGTAATGCCAACTATAACTATGGGTGATACCAGCACCAGCTAGATCAAGAACCAGGCCAGCCGCAGCCGCATGGGTACCTGCTCACTTGGCGCATTGCTCATTCTCCCAGATACTGGGTGGGGAAATTTTTTGCGACGAGATTGAGAACTAACCAGACTTTTCCTATTTATTCGCCTATCTCTTTTTTGCGTTTTCAGTTCCACTCTTGTTTTCGTTAGTGGCTTTCACCCGAAGCTTTTGGTCATCGGAATAAAAAACTTTAATAAATTGGCCGTAACCTCCCTTTTTAAATGTCCCTCTCGTTAATGAGATACTTAACGTCACAATTGAGCAAATTATCCCCCGATAGCACGTGATTTCTCCAAACCCATCCCTGTCTTGCTGCGCCCCCTGGAAAAAAACAGGTTTCACTCAAAATCTCCAGCGAACAATTAGCCCTACGGCACGGCCTGGCTCTTGATCTAGTTGCTGCTGGTGATACAAACAAAACAATATAGTCCACTGTGTTCATGGCGTAACCCTCTTCCACGCTTATGTAGGTAAGATATGGTTCCATTATAGTTCGCCGCGCCGGACCCCGCGCTCCCTTAGCTTTAGCCCTTTGTTATTTATTCTTATATTGACCTATTATGTCGTGGCGGTTAAAATTCTTCTTTAGCTTTTCCTCTGTACTTACCATAAAGACCGCATGTAAGTTCTGTAGTTCTGGGTAATTCGCTGGAGCTCCTCGAATTCCTCGGTGGGCTGCTCCTTGTGGACCGGGATTTTGAAGACCTTGGTCTTGGCCTTGCCGAGCCACTTTGGTTTGTGGCGGGTGATCCGCCGGACAGACTCCCATTGGAGACAGGCTGCCGAACGCTGGATTCCAAGCCCCAGCCGACGGCTCCCCTCCAACATTGCCTGCATCCTCAACTCAGGGTCAACTACGCCCTGTTTTGTGACTAAGACTACTAACAGAAATTAAAATATTAAGATTCTATTTCCGACAATTTGTTTAGGACCTAAACTCTGAATAGCTCGGCTCAGGCAGGCCAGGCCACCTTTCGCTTTATGAGTATCTGACTGAAGAGAGAAACGGAGGGAAGACTCAGTGGGTTGAACAATTAAACAATTTAATTGAGGGTTCAATCTAAAATCTACCACCGTTACCACTATTTTGAGCCAAGCATTCTGTGTTTTCCTCACCTATCCCTCGGCGCTTCGTTTCAAGCGATTGGTTAGTCACTCAAGCTAGTAACTTGGAACGTTTAAAACTTGACCTTAATGATCGTTTTTGTAGAACGAAACAATTGTATGGGTAGTAATGGTGGTAGAGTTTTAAAATACCGCAGTTGAGAATTTAGAGACTTGCCTTACATTTGAATCACAGAACGTTGCCGCTGTTCCTGTACGCACAAAAGGAAAACGGGTAAAGTTGAGAAAAATTATGTTTGATAAAAGCCCGCCAAGTTGACTTTGATTTTACCTCGAAGCCTGCCCGAGATAGGGTTGGTTGTCTAAAAGTCAAGGAAAATTCCTAGACCCCTTCATTTCGTTTATTAGAAACTTGTAAGACGAACATTTGAGCTTGTGCCGCCAGGTAAGATCAGCATAGTCCGATGAAACCGAATCTTATCAAACCAAAGTTTCGGTGTCTAAATTTTTTCAGATTCCAAATTTTGCCACGAGTAGCTCCTGATCCTGAATTCAGAACCATCCCGTGCTACACGCCTATATGATAATAGGTAAGATAAAAAAAATTAACAGAATATGTCCAGTACCCACATCGTCGCAGTTACAATTAAAGATAAATAACCACATAGTATAGATACAGTATTATATATATGCTTCAACCTTCAACCCCATTTAAAACTTCATTTTCTGGTCACAGGACAGGAAAGAAGGAAGAATGACCGAAGCCGGGGACTCCAATCAAGCCAGCCTCTGTACAGTAACAATTCGACTAATCCGGTCCTTTGAATTTCATAACTGGAAACCGCTAGTGCTTCGCTTACTCTCAATTGCGTCTACTACTACAGAGGACTTGCTTGAAATTATAAGAGCAAGGCTACCCAACTCAAGCCTTCCAACACCGTTCAAGTATTTTGGATACGACACGCTCAAAATTGAGTATCAGCCCCATAGCTACAAAACTAATGATCCGCTCATTAATACTGAGGATGATGATGAGTTGATGCTTAAGCCTGGACTCACGCTGGAGGCTCAAGGGATCCAGAACGAGACTGAGATTTCTTTCTTTAGGATGGCTGACTACTTACTATATGTCGAGTCAAAACGAAATAACAGCAGCGATCTTAAAAGTTCCTAGATTTCGCTTGTGATACTTTTCCGGCTGGAAGTGACCGTATTTAGACCTTTTAGACACCAGTAAATGAGTGTGAAATGGATAGAACTTAGTATTAGCAAAATTGGCTAAACGGATATCCTGTATGATATCTTAATACCTATCATGAAATGAAGCCTGCAAATTCTGGTGAATAAATAAATAAATAAATGTAGGTGTATGTATGCATCTCCGAATTAAATAATAAAACATTAAGATGAAATCCTTAGGTTCAGAAGTAGTTTTCAAAACCAAACGTTGGCACAACTTAACTGAAAGTGAATCTGACACACCTATCATTATTACCCTATTTTATGAAATGAATAATTCTCAAATAGTAAGTGTTACTAAAACCCTTTCAATGTAGTTTTTTATTTATTATGAAGCTGTATTTCAGCAACCCAGCATGAAATCTTTTCATATCAAAGCAAATCCTCCAATAATGTTTTGACTGCCTGTTTCGAAATATAGCGGATTTATGTGTTATACACATGAACTGGAGTATTGATTATGCGAATACAATATACGATACATATTTTTCAAAGTTTATATTTATGTAATATGGGGGCTCAGCAGGGGTCTTCCATATGTAATATAATGTGCTTATGACTTGTTGAAATAAATACATATCCTTTTAGCTGTAATATGTAATATATGACCTAAAAACCGGTGGTATGTTAACTTGAGCTTACAATAGCAAATTGAAGTGTAGATATGTTTTAGGTACGTGTGCGTATTATATCCGCTTTGGCATTTGGCACTGCATTTCAGTTCCAGGGAGGGAGGTGGCACGATTTTACTTTTTGAGTAGGGGGAAGAGGGGAAAGTGACTGGGATAAGAGTTAGGACTCAAATCCCAACAAAGCGGAGGGAAAATGTCATTATACACATATTCCGATCTTATATGTTTTGAAATCCGTTAACTGTTTGCTACAATTCTATAAATCTCGTCAGTAGTTTGCCCTAAACAATTTCGGCTACACAAACTGTATGACTAAGGAAAGTAAAGTTACTCTCGCCCTGGTAAACAAAAAGACAGACGGACGAACAAACCTGCTCGATCGCAATAACTTAACTCTTCTTCGCAAGCGAGCGCTTGCAGCCAGAGTATTTACTCTTAAGGATGTAGGCTCATGACTGAGAGCAACTGGACCCCTGGCCGCCTGGGACAGATTTCGCGATTTCTACCGGAAAGGGGTTTTATGACCAGTCCGAGTCAAATGAATTAGACATTTAGAAAAATTTGTAAAGCAAAAATTGCGAAAAAATAGGAGTTTTGCCCCAATTTTCGTGATTGCTGGTTGGTTACACGGCGCTTGGATTTGGATCGGTTAAAATGTATCCCGAAACTTAACGGATAATGTTGTTAAGAATAAATTATTGCTTGGTCTCAACGGTTCTAGGCTCATATTTTCGCTTAGATTCTAAAAATCGAATGTGCGTTCCTGGCAAACGACTCCTTGACCCCTTCCCGGGGGGTCAAAAGTTGTCAAGGATGACCTGGGGTCACCCGACACGACCATGACATGTGACATATCAAATTGATCAGCAGGGTATAGGGAATGTTGCTATATGGCTAGACCCGACATTTACACAACCGTGACTGAAAGTCATCTGGGGTAATATGCCGACTGCAACATGTGTTATATATCAAAATAATCGTACACGGGTCTAAGGAGCATGACGACATGCGGCAATCCAGTTTTTTGGCCGACAGATAACCCCACTTGAGTTAGCATCGGTTTCAGATACTCTAGGGCATGCATAATTTCACCAAAAACTACTATTTGTGGCTTAAGTAGGTGTCATTGAGAATATAGCTTAAACAAAGCTTCACCCGAAGATTCTGAGTCGTGCGTCCGAGTCCGTGACTATTACTCTTTAAGTCTCACCAGCGTTTTTTTTTAAACGTGCCCCAATGGACTCCCGAGACGAGTTCAAAAGACAGTGGGAAGCAATAATTTTACTTTACCGAAATAAGAAAAAGAATTGGAGATAGTCAAGTTGCTGGGGAAGCCCACGGTCAGGGATTCAGTGATCGCCCATAGCATCAAACGCGAGCCCGAGTATAATTCTACAGATCCCCGAACAAATTTCCATTATTATATTTGACAATAGATCTCGGATCGTGTTTAGATGGGTCCAGTGATTCCAGCGCCGTGTAATTCAAATTATTTAACACAATAGATATCGGGTCGGGATGGGGCGGGTCTAGTAGTGGTTCCAACGGAGAATTCAAATTCTTGGCAACAGAGCTTTGGCTCGTGTTTACACGGGTCCAGTGGTTTCGGAGGCGCTAAATTCGATGTATTTCATACAATAACGAAATTTCATATCGGATATTCAATGATACTACGCTACGTTAACGGAAAGTTTGTAAGGCCCAAACAAAATGGCTATCATTTAAGACTACCAAAGATAAATCCCGAATTCACCGACATTCAACCAAACTTACTTTCACCGAATTTTTTCCAGAGTTCTGTTTTAAGTCAAAGTTCGATAAGATTTGACAGCTTTCCGTTCGGTTAGGCTGAGTGTAATCACTACAGCAGAACGTTTAAACCTAACCTAATCTTAATTAATCAAATTCGTCATGGCCAAAATTTTTGGTGATTATCAGTTAAATTTTTGCTTTAATTTCTGCCAAAGTAAGTTGGTGTCGACCTAATTATTTTTTCGGGGAAAAATAGGAATATCTACGGTGGGACCAGGGTGGCGACTAATAATAAGTCAAACAAAACCTTCTTGATTACGCTTCCAGCATTGCATTGCTGCTATAACAACTCACAAACAGATTGCTTAAATCTAAGTTAATGGGTCGGCGCTTTTTCAGTTTCTACTGTCGTTTCTACTAGTCTCGGTCAAACGAACGGAGTCGCCGTGAATAAAGAAACCAAATAAATTTTGGAAAATTTAACTAGGTATGTTCATAATGCTGCATTTTAGAGAGCTAAATATTCACTACTGCTTCTCATTACTTAGCATTTGCATAAGAATGTGTTCATGTCTTTTGTTTTGTTTCTTTATGAGCTGCTATTGGTTTATAAGACCATATACGAGAAGCAGTTGACATTTTACTTTGTCAAAAGACCAGGGGATGACCGTTTACGAAGCACAAGATCTATGATAACTTTTTGAACAGCCAGAGGAGTTTCTCTGATCCTGGCATTCTCACGAACGCGGCATGGATAAAATATTTTTCAAAATTGAGGTGCAGAAAAGCCGATATAAACGCCGATCCTGTGAAGCCGGCTTCGATTAAGCTGCCAACCTGCAGCATTTACTCTTTCTTTTAGCGTTTTTTCATAGAGAATTCGATCCGCGATTACTCGTTCTATCAGCAGGGGTCAGACAGACAGACAAACCAAATCTATATACCGCATTTCCTACGTTAATACGGTAATAATGCCGGATAAATGACGAGGATCAAGGGATTACGTGAAGTCAAACTGGATATGACATTAATATGATAGGGAAATTAGAAATCAATTCGTAAAAACAGTTTCTCAATGTGTGAAGTGCAGTGGTTCTTAAGCTTCGGCGACGACTCAGACGGATAGACAGACCGAACAGTAGTGTAAACATAAAGATTGCTTCGCTACCTTAATATGTAGTTCGTGTTGTATGGATAATAAATTATATGCAAGCGTACGATAACGTCCAGCAGAAACCGGTCTTTTGAATTGTTAACTAGTACTGTACCTACATTATATTTTTTGTGCTATCTTTATCATTGGGATTTATCCTACTTTTCGCAGAAACAAAGTGGAAGTTCTGGGGAAATATTGCGAACATGTTTCGTACTACATATCATTGGGATTTACCATCCTACTTTTACGACGAACTAAAGTGGAAGTTCTCTAGAAATAATTCTATGTATACAATATCACACTACCTATATAAATGAGTTTTTGTTTGTTTTCGCTACGTATGTATGACACCGAGTACCCGACACACTATGAATATGAACGTATTCACTTTATTCTTATTCTTACGTCAAAGGTGGGGTAGCAGGGGATGGGGGGAGGGTCATTGGAAAGTTATCTCGTAACTTATTTTACGCAATAACAAATAGAAGTAGTAAAATCTTGCTAAATAGTAGACCCACAGAGTACAACCTAACGAGCCCAGGATAGAGATGCACTTTGCAGTTTGTATATTACACGTTATCGTATTGAAAAAGTGAAATCGCGAGCTCTCCTCATGATATTCCTTATCGAATTATTATACTATGAAAGGGAACCTTTTACTTGGAAGATGTAGTTTGTGTGAGATAAACTAATCATTTATGTATACTTACCCTTGAAGCCTATACATAGAGTGCAACGATTCGGAAGGCCATCGGATGACTACAGGAATGCTTTAATTTCCTTAAAATGGTGAAAATATGTATATATGTATCATTTAAGTATTATGGATATAAGAAACTATTGAGGCTACTGAAATATAGTCAGTGCCATTTTTGTTTTCAGAGAAATAGGAACCATGAGCACAACAAGATTAAAGTAATAACATATTTAATAAACAATTTATTTCCAAAATTAACACTAGTAGTCACCCATTTTATTTCCTTTCGAATTTCATTCCGAAGTGTAATGGACGGAAAGACATGAGGCTCCTAACATTACATTTCAATTCATTATGGCATCATTCAAGTTAAGACTGACAAAATCAGAGATCCTCAACACTACCCTGTAATGAAAAAGCTTCCGGAATACACCAAAAGAGGAGTTGTCACGACAGACTTGACTCCACATAAGTAGTTCCTTTCTCACTTACAAAAATAGCATATACTTTGTGGGAGTATCGAGCGTGTATCAAATGCAAATGTCCAAAAAGAGTAACTTACACCTTTCCGCTGATTTCGGTCAATTACATCAAATCTAGGCTAAGATCTATATGTACACATAAAAGTGGAAGGGGAGACAATTGAGAGACTAATGTCTCAATCCTTCCCTACTACTCATCATTTAATAAAATTTAACCCTTAATTAGATCAACAAAAAGAAAAAAAAAACATTGCTGAAGAAAACAGTAGGAATTATGATTTGAATACTTTGATAGATGGTAGTGGTGGAGCCTTGGTGGGAAGTTTGGAACTGACTCACAAAAGAGGCTTCGGTCTGGGAATGAAAGGCTCATTTTCGGAGAAAGGTGGGCTGAAAGGGAGCTCCAGGACAGGGCCCGTAAATGTCATCAGAGGGCCAGAAGCACGGAGTAATTGGGTAGCGGTAAATCTGAGGACAAATCCCAATTCCATGCGGAGATACGTTACCAAAAATTAAATTCTCCTTGTCCAACGATGCCTCAACTTGTTGCATAAGATGCAACTCTTTCTTTTGAAGCCGAGTAAACTGCTCCCGAGACAATGGAGCAACTGTCTTGAGCGCATACTTAATACGCGAAGAATAGTAAGTGTTTCTGTCTTGTTCCTCTTCGGATATGATGATTCTTTCATTTTGCATTGGCAGCATACCGTCCCGCAACATTCGGAGGAAAATTCGGCTGATGTTTTTGGCGTCATCAAGACCATTGTGAAGTCGCCCCTCGAACTGGAGCCCAACTTGCTCCAAGGCTATCTGCAGCCTCCCCTACAGAAAATAAATACATCCATTGTCAGGCACATGGCACATACCGATCCCGAAGAGTAATGTCTAGAGCCAATAAGCTAGCGCAAGTCAGTGGAATCTGTACTACGTATTAGTCTTAGTCCATGGTATAAGACTAGGCTGGGTAAGCCTTCTTTGGTTTGGAGGTTTTCTCTTTTTCGGCTCATTTTTGAGGTCACAAAACCCTATCACCATCATCACGAATCACCACTGTCTTCTCTCATAGTATTCTCACAGTGAATGCGTTATAGTTAAAAATTGATAATTTAGTAATTACTGCGGCAATATAATATCATATTGAGCTTAAAACACGCAAAAAACTATGGGCTAAAAGTTGTTTCCGAGTTTATTATTTTTTTGTTCAACGGTATGTCCGAAATATGGCGCGAGGAAGTCAATGAGAGATTTGGGTTTTAGGGGCTAGGTTTCCTATAGCATATTGCCGGCTTTTTTGCCTGCTACAGAATGTGGTAGGGTTTTGTGACGCCACAAAATTGAGTCTTGGAGTTTTCTCCTACTGCGCCTAACCAACAGTCTAATACCCTGTTCTTAGTCAATAAATTATGAACGTGTCCCTCGGGGATTTGTACAAAGTATAATCACATTCGCATTCTCTAAGAACGTTAAGATGGCGACAGAAAGTTTCACAGATCTGGAGAGGAATTGGGGCAAACCTGCCTCCACGTGTTTCAACTCCCGCTCTCACGTTTAGTACTGTACAGTTCTCTCTCCCATAAGCCAATATACCAACATGCATACATGTGGAAGGGAGGCGACGGTTTTTCCGATTTCCACTCTTTAATCTGTGACTTGTAACTTTCTGTCACCATCTTACCGTTCTTATTAGAGATGCCTATATATTGAAGGCATACTCTGTATTACTATATTGTATATAAAATACTGTTAACTCAATTATAGAATAATTCACCACAAATAAGAAACTTACCCATTTAATATTGTAAAATCGCTCGTACAACTTCTTCAAATTAATCCAGCGGGTAGCATACGCGGGATACTCAATGTTGGAGTACTATATTAGAACAAAGGACAGCGAACCTTTATCTCATTGCTATTTCCCCAATGAGTCAGAAATATATTTAAAAATACTTTCTAGTCAAATTACCTGGGCTTGAAGGAAGAGGTATTTCCCCATATCGAAATGGTTATCGCATAGAATACTGAATCTGTACCGTGTCCCAAGCTCATGTCTGGCTAACCATTTTTCAAACGAGTGAAGAACTGCAGGGAACTCCAGTGCATTGTCAACGTTTTCCTAAACAAAATAAAGATTGATTTCATTAGAGCCTTCAAGTCGACAATGGATTTGATAAGATAAAAATAATTAGAGTGAGTAATAAATGTTATACCTGCGTAATTCCAGTAAGTTGAGTACAAAATGCGGATAGTTTTCTATTTACACTTGGTTTGCAGAATTCTGTAAACTCGTCAACAATCATATGTGTCTTAATGTCAACGAGGACGGCAGGGAACTGGATGATTTCCTGAATGTAGCCCTCCGATGCTGGATAAGACAAAAGAAGAATATATTGATTTCTGCATCAATTTTACCGACCAAGCACAGGCACCTGATTATTTGAAACTGAAATGTGAGATTACGATTGAACTCAATGACGCAGCTTATTCTTGGGCTATTCTTACACCGAGTCTACTTTATAATCCAGCATTCGAAAGTAACAAGCAAGACATCTGATTTAAGAAAAAATTGAAAACGGACTTACGCTTTCAAAGTTAAGTTGAGCAATCTTAATTTATCAAAGGTCCTAGAATCTGCGTAACACATGCGTAAAACAGGTACTTACGATTCCCGTATTCACATGTAGCTTCAAAGTCGATCACAACCACGTAGTCGAAAAATTCTGTTACATTAAACGGACTATGTTCCATGGTGGTAGTTGGAGCGAGAGCGGCTCGTTTCTCCGAAATCTTTACAAGTGTCTCCTTGTACTTGGCTTTCACCTTAGCACGGCACTCTCGGGCACTCAGCTTTTTCCAATCTTTAACCTTCAGAGCGTCCGCTCTGTCTCTAACCTCAACAACTGGCAGGGTCTCTAAATATGAAGCAAGTGATTTCCAGTCCTCTTTAAAGACTCCGTTGGTCTTAATATCAGGTCTCCGTCGGGGGGAAGGAGCACTACTGGTTCCAGCCCGCGGAGGGGATGACGACGGTGTCTTAATCTTCGTCTGCAAAAATAAGCGAAAAATAAAAATGAGGTTCACGTTTCACGTTGGCTCAAATTCAGTTCCTTTGTTACTGAAAGAAAAGACCGTCCATAAACTTACGATTTGAAACAATGGGTACAGCCTATAGCTAATAGCGTAATATGATGATGAGTAATAATAATATTTCGCTTTCGTTTCAACTTCTGACTGTTCCAATTTCCACTTTCAAATAGTGTCAGTCTAGGCCAAGAATATTACTAGCAGTCAAATGTTTAATTATTGGAAAGGATAGCTTCGATTTGCTATTTCTCCTCTGAGGCCGCATGGCATGGCATTGTCACCATTCTATCTATGTATGTAGTAAAGACGTGTAGAGTCAGGGACAGGACACTCGACACTGTTCAATCCAGTCCAACGGGACTAGGAAGCGACGGGATTTTGGATAGTCATCAACTGGGCTTAATAACATGATCACAGCACTAGTTACTCGTTTCTGATTCTCACGGATGATTGGCCTTAAGTCACGTGTATTTACTCACTTCACTATCCATTTGGATGAGACCAAACGAAATGGGGAACAATATTGGAATTGATTGAGAAGACAACATCGGTTTTACAACGGAGGCTCCTGTAGTTGCCGTACCAACGTTCTGAGAATGTTGGAGGAGAAGACGCTGTGTTC
Organism: Hypogastrura burkilli; assembly: GCA_034696285.1. Taxonomy (NCBI): domain Eukaryota; kingdom Metazoa; phylum Arthropoda; class Collembola; order Poduromorpha; family Hypogastruridae; genus Hypogastrura; species Hypogastrura burkilli. The sequence continues at coordinate 1,419 of JAQFZY010000574.1, read as the reverse complement.
CTCTTTTTAGAGAAAGGAGCCGCAACGTGGCCAAGGCGATTCGTACTCTCGTACTCAGGACTGACTCAGGCAGGCAGGGGGAACCACACGCGGACTAGGAAGATGCTCTTTGCTTAGGACAAGGCAAGCAAGGGGGTGAGTCATGTGGCAAAACCGCCTCACTATACTCACTGATGACGACTGCTTCGCTTCTCCTAATTCCGTCTCAACGTAATTCTGATGACGAGGATGAGGAACCAGAAGAACCTATTCCACCCAATCCCGCCTAGCTCCTACTGCAGCAAAATACAATATTCCTCAGAAGGTCCCTCTACAATCACATATCACACGATCACACATTTATAGCCAACTCACTACAACCTTTGTTATACAGTATCCACGGCTTAACTCCCTCCTGGATGAACGCTCATGGACACACTGACACTGACACCCGGACGAACCCTCAAACTCAAATCCGAGAAACCCTACTTCCTAGAACCCAGCTATAGAATATAGAACCCTTCTAATCGCTTTTAACTTTGGATTCACATAACTAGTACTTCGTATTCCGGCTCCGGCAATTTTGGGCTCTACTCAGAAACAGAAACCCTTTCACTCCAGGTATTTTTAGGACCGTGCCGTGGCCAAGGGGCCATGCCCTTACCCAAAATAACTAAGATAATGGTTTCTGTTCAAGAGCTCACGTTGTGGTGTGGGGGAAGTGGACCGGTACATGGAATGGTATAGTGATAATAAATAGAGACAAGACCCAGCAGGCGAAGGCCCGTTATTCCCAAGCAAGCCAACTTAAAGGGTTAAGCTCCTCACTTGGAGGCTTCTTGTGAATACAGGTAGGCGTTCAGGCTCTTTAATTGTAGTCACCACACCAGGAGCCTGCACTTTGGAAGTGCAAGATGCAGTGGAAGATGTAGAACAGTTCTTTCATTATCTGAGGCAGAGGACCGAGGAGGACGGCCACTATAGGATACCTACAATTATATGTATGTTGTGGATTCTTTAGGAGACAGTATGCATACTGACTCGGCAGTATTGTGCGAAGTCGAATTCAATCAATCCTTCGATTTTGATATGATTTATGCACATCCTATTGCAAATTAAAATCCACCATTGGAAATTCTGGTTTAGAGTCAACCTTGTAACATAAAACAAAATAATGGATTCCACTATGAAATTTTTATACATATAATTCGGCTTCCCACACTATTGCACTGACACTCCTGCCCTGTCCTCATGCAATCTGTAAAAGAACCATGCACCCTGCGTAAGGCGTTTTGGTAACCAGATGAATATGAAACAATATTTTTGCAACAAAAAAAATGTTACACATTTAGGAAACAGCTTCATAAAAAATGTTACTCTTTTAGGAAAAAATATTACTCGCTCAGGCAAAAATATGACTCGTTGAGGAAAAAAATATTA
>JAQFZY010000573.1:0-24866 GCA_034696285.1 Hypogastrura burkilli | reverse complement strand
GTTTTCTGGCTTACCGGTGGCCCCACGAGCCCAGGGGGGACCCGCAAAGTCAATTTGAGTTAGCGGCGGATTCGGATGCACTAAAATACTCATAATCAATATTTTTCGAAACTTTTTTTTTAAATCCTTAAATTCGCGGGAAATTTAAATACATTAGCAGACAATGCGGTTCATTTTACAGTTGTGATTCATTTCACTGTAGTGATTCGGTTCACGATAGTGATTTGTTTCACGGTAGTGATTCGTCATTCCGTGTGGCACGTAGGGCTACACGCATGAGCTCGAAGGAGCACTTGTTCCTTTTATTTTTATAAAAAAAATAGTTCTCAGCACTCGAATAAGCTTACGTCTAGTGGTATGTCCTTACGCAGCTATATAAGGGGAATTTTTTTTAACAGATTGCCCACCCACCTCGCTTTTTATTCAAATCTTTATCTTTGACACTTTATCATTACTGAGCAGATTGACACGTAGTATGGACTATTGCACGAATATTTAACGTATTTCTTACTGACTTACATATAGCGCCAATAAGTTCGCTTTACCATATTCTACGTTGTAAATACCTTTGTAAATTAAAAAAATTGGGTATTCCGGATGCATATAGTAGATAGATCTTTTTCTTGCTTTCTCGATACAGTAAAGAACCTGTGATAACGATAACACTCCCAAGTGCTGAACCCTGAAGCCAAGCTTATTTCATTGGACCAGACGTCTTAGTAACGTTGATATAGTTTCATCTCCATCTGCGTCCATAATAGATGATTCAGTTGTTCCTAACTGTGAAACTAAACCTTAAGATCATACAATAACTTAATCTTCCATCATCAGCCACTGTAGAACGCCTGTTCAAGTATGACGGTATGATACTTTACCCGAACCGAAGACGTTTAAGCGATACTAATTTCGAACAGTTACTCTTGCTCAAACCAATCATGTACTAAAAAAAACTTCAAATGGCCCGAATGAATGATTGAGTATTGCTGCTGTTATTTATATTTTTGCATATATTGCAATCCTAAAAAAATATACACTTCAACTCTGATGGGATCGAATTAATTTGTGTAGTTGAACGTGGTTTTCAGGTTTGGAACTATATTAAAACACACTCAGTACACTCGTTTTATGTACAATGGCATGAATATTTAAAAAACAATTTGAAAATCATGATTTAAAATCACAAAAATTAACGAAAATGTGATTTTAAATCACTGATTTTTGATTTTCGGCAAAAATGTGATTTTTGATTTTGAATTTATCGAAAAGCTGTGATTTGATCAGATCAACAGTGAAAATCAGTTGATTTTTAAAATCATTTTCCTGTGATTTTGCCCATCCATGGCATTCCTTTTCCAAATTCTTTAATTTATCACGAGATGTAGTTATCGAATGTTCTAACGTTTAAAGCGCTGTATTTTAGACGTAAACTAAAAGTTAGAATAACGTTGCCGGTACCGGTAACTGTAACTTATTTCGAAAAAAGTGGTAGTTTAACAACCCTAACACGGAGCAAACACGGAATAAACAAAACCCTACACGCTCGACTATAACCAGAACGTCAGCTTAAAAGATATGGCAGCATCGAGGAGGCAGGCAACGCGAGGAAGGCGGAAGGGAACCAGCATCATAGCAGAGTCTGTGCACTCCTGCACTATGGAATGGAGGCATCAACATACCGTATTTTAATAAACATGAAAGCACGTCAAAAGTGGGAATTATATACGACAAGTTGTATGCGAAAGTAATATGCGCCGTATTACCGACGAGCCGAGACACGCCCCTACGCAACACAGGAACGAATCGGGAACCACGACAGTACGGAGGAAGAGGAAGAGGAGTGCATGAAGAGGGCCTAGGTAGTTAGTATATCTATAAGTAATTACTATGTATAATGTATACTACATATGCACTACATCAAAATCCTTCCCGGTGCTCCCTGTGATTGGATCATGTATGTAAATTCCTGGAAAAATATCAGGATTTATTATGCGGGGTTTATATCCTATGACGAATGGATCAGCGAAGCGAACTTTGGTTATTCGCTCTGCTCTTCGTCCTCTGGTTTACATCATAGAGAGCGAAAAGATAAAATTAAGTTCGCTCTCCACAAAAACTCGTTTTTTCTCGCTCTCTCAGGAGCGAAATCCTAAACCGTTTTTCTGGCGAGAACCTCTCGGCGAACCTTCAGTTTTCCTTGCTTTTTCTCAAGAATATACTTCTTTTCTCAACTGTCTGCCATAGAAGCAAATAAAACTGTGGCGGGATTAAAAGTACCTTTTGCCTTTGTTCTGTTTTAGTGCATTAGTTTTAGACGCACGTGGCTCGTCACTTTTATTATTCAGTACACTACGATCACATATTAAAAAATGTCTGATAACAGTCAGAACGAAAAACTGACGTCAGTGAGGGACAAAGTTCGAAAACCAAGAAAGCCACGTACTCCAAAACCAAAGGCGGAATCCGCCGTCACTCGTGATGGGGTGACTGATGCTCAAAAGAAGAACCTGCTTCTATTAATCCGTATCCATCCAGCTTTGTGGAAACTGGCCCATCCTTTTTACAAAAATGTAAATGCTAAGGCTGTAGGCTGTTCTCGTATTGCTGCTGATCCGGAAGTTAAAATTTCAGGTAAGTTCTGCATGTGACCTATTTGCTTTATTTTGTTCATTCCAATTAGTTAGCAGTACTAAAATGCACAAAATACCCAAAATCAAAGAGAAAAGTGGAGATCCAGTGGATCTAGATGCCCATGATGACCAAGTCCCCATGGATCTTGATGCGGATGATGAGCAAGGCCAAATAGATCTAAATGTGTCCCTAACGGGTGTGACAGAATCAGAAACAGAGGAAGCATTACGCACTGATAGGATTTTCTGGGATGACATATTATTTTTGAAAGACAACAAGCCTACAGTAGAGTAAGTATAAAATGTATAATCACTATATACTCTTATAGTATACTCATTAAGGGAAGAACATACATTGTTCCTTAATGCATTGGCTAACGGTAATAGCGATTTATTCATAAGGACTGTTTCATCACTTTCGGCCCCGCTGGAGAACGAGCAAAACGGGAAAAGGGCTCTAAACAGTGACGAGGATGCTGAAGTAAGCAACATGTCCCCTAAGGCTGGTACTGCGATTTTCACACCGGAAAGCAAATCAAATTACTAATACGTGAGTAACAAACACATAAATATTACAAAACACACGACAGACGCACACTTGCCTTGTCCCGACATTTTAGCGTCTGTCTTTAATTCTTTTAGATGACGAAAAAGGAGAAGAAGACTCAAAATACTGCCGACGACATTCTCAGCAGTATTCAAGAGTTGGTTGAATTGCACAAAGATGATGATGCTCGGAATCTGCAAGTACAGAGTGGTACGAGCAGCTCTGGCTTGAAGTGGTCTTCAATGTATGCAAATCTGGACTGCATGGTTCAACGACTTCCAGATGACGTTGTTTTTGAGCTGAACATGCAGTTCGTGACTTTGGCTCATGAAGCGCTAAAGAAGCACACTTGTGTCATTACACTTGACCAGGAATAATTAGTCGTGTATACTCATTCTATTTATTTGTAGATTGACAACAGCTCAAGGCAGTGACAATCAGTAAGACACATCTGTTCAGATAATAAATACATAGATCACAAGTTCATGTAAACGCTCTATAATTAACGATAAGTGACATCCATATATATCGATATCAATGTTTAAGGACTTCTGTGACCCACCTATCTTCAAGATATCAATCGATATCACACACTTCCAACCAAATCCACATGATATTGATATAAATGCTATTTAAACTTTACAAGATTTCGGTAAAATAGAAATATACAGGCGCTTTAATTAAGAAGTATTATTTTTACTATTTCTACATTTTTATTTTATTTAACAGCTAGAGGAAGTTACTTAACTGTTTGGGTCATGTGCTCACTTTTTTATTAAATCCCGCTTGAGTGATTTAATTTGATTTAATCTGTATGCTATTTAATGGGTTTTGGTGAGATTTTAAGTCATTATCCCACTTCGTCGATTAAATAATAATAAATAGTAGTGTATAATAACAAACATGTCACTTCATACATCTACATTTCATAGTGAAAAATTATTCCCTTGTGCCATTCCAATTCGCCTTCACTTGAATTAAAATAAGTTTTAAGGTGCTCGCGAATAAGTGTAGCTGAGGCAGTCGGTTTTCCAGTATTTTGGGTCGCTAGATCAGAATGGAATATGGAATTACCGGGGATCATATTTATCCACGAACCGCTTACAATTGTACCATCATTATTGTAGGTATCCGCGAATCCAGGTGGGCAGTAGCAATCAGGGTCAGCTTTGATTAGCATGTTGTGAAGCACGCAGCACGCCCGTACAATCTTTTGCGCATTATCTGGATTAAGGAACAAAGTGCGCCCGAGACAAATCCACCTTACGCATAAAATACCGAAGGCGTTTTCAACACATCTTCGGGCTCGACTGAGTCTATGGAATACAGGACCAAACAATTGCTTTAATTGAAATACTGAAGACATTCATCAACGAATATAGATTGACGAACCCTTGACCTTTGGAACGTATGGTTTCATTATATTCGTTGTCAGCAGAAACGCATCGTCCGCCAGAAACACGTGGGGAATTGACTTGCCGTATACGGTTAGATCTCCAGGTAGGTGAAGTTGTCCGCTAAACATTTGGTTTCCCAAGTCACTACTCCGAAATATGGCACTGTCACCTTCGCTTCCGTAACTTCCGACGTCAAAATAGAGGAACCGATATTCTGGGTCAGAAACCGCCATCAGTACAATGCTGTGGAACCCCTTTAAAAAAAATATATACTTTTTGAATTGAATGGTTAATACAACTTATTTTATGATAAAAATTAAATGTACTTAGAGCGTACTTTGTAGTTATAAAACAGACTTCCGGCATTATCTGGACACTTTATTGCGATGTGCTTCCCATCAACTGCTCTAACACAATTTGGAAAATTTCAACGCCTATTAAATCTGTTAGACACATCTAGCCAGTGGGCAGGCGTCAGTTCCTAGGATTAGGTTCATATAAATAATACCTCTAATTAGCTACAACTAAAACCAGACATAATTCATAATTATGCACAGAGTTTGTTTTTACCGGTATGACGTCTTTTTGCAACGCGTAAAAGATTGCATCGCAGGTGTTTCGTATTATGCGCCGTACAGCTGGCTTACTTATACGGTAGATTGAAGCAATGTGTCGCTGTAGTGAGCCGGATGCAAGAAACCTGCTCACAATACCAAGCAGGGAAATGTTAATGGTTCCTAACTTACTTTATAATATTTGTATTCAAATTAAAAAGACACGGTAATGCTAAATGGATAAAAATACTAATAATTGACTTCCTCTAATGTGACACACAGTTTCTCTGTCACACATTCTGGACATTTTCTTAGGTTCTAACTTTTTTTTAACCAATGAGAGCACATAGTCAAACTGCTTTAAAGTCATATGAAAATTTTCCTTGAACACGGCCGGGTTTTTTTTTCATGTCAGGGACCTAGATATATGCATAAACGTGAAAAAGAAATATAATCAATGAGCAACACGGCAACAGCAATATATTATTTTTCAAAATCAATACCTCGAAGTGCATAATATCTATTAATTTTATGTAGCATGGCATATAGATAATTTCTCTTACATCCACATAATATCTGCCCTTTGTTCTTCTGTCGGAAAGGTAGTTGCTCCGCCAAACTGACTCGGTTTCCTTGACTTCTGAAACTTCAGTGTGTAGACATATGCCAATGCTAACACTATTATTAAGTCTTCGTAGTTTCTCCTACGTTGGTACTTATAGCACTCAGCAGGTCTCACAAGGGCAATTAATAAAAGCAGGAATAAGATTTGACGAGGTTGCATTTTTAAATCAAGAACTTTAGTATTCGGATTTCAACAAAAGGAGCTACACATTTACTTTAAATTAAGCACAAACTTGGCGCCTATTCTTCGCAATAATACTTTTTCGCCTAAATATGATATAAACCATGACACGGACCAAAGGGCGAAGAGGTGCAGGTGGTGCGAGTCTCGCACTCGTGTTCGCCCGTGCCGTGGAGGAAGCGAAGTTCGCTGTGTTTCTACACTTCGTCCTCGCAGTATGATGTAAAACCCGCATTAGATGCGGCGCGGCGCGTTAATACTCTCGTCTTCTCTTGCTCCATATGCTGCTTAGCGTGCAGCACCCACCACCCACGAGATGATGTACTAACTTACCGCCTTCATAGTAATTCTACTTTAAAACTAATTACAACTAAATTATGTTCCTGAATCGCAAATTTATTGGCCTTAGTAAGTAGCGGTCTGTGACCCGAGGTGATTCAGTTAGTTGATCAAAACCGAAGTTATATGATAAAGTCGGGTTGCTAGTGCTAATACTATTTGGGTTAGTATCCTCGAGGTTGCATATTTTGACAATAATGTCATTGAATGTTGGAGGAAGATAGTCACGCCTCTTTTAGAATTCTTGGAGTGGTTTTCGATCTATACGCACATATAGATACTTATGAAATAACTTTGCTGCAGTTTCCTTCCTGAAACAAGTGAAAAGTGAATTGATCCTTCCGTGCAGGGATGCATGCACCCAGCATGTCACGAAGACGAAGGGGACAGTTCCCACTTCCCACCCAACCTCCCCGGACCGGAATGATTTAAAAAATTGCGCCGCCCTTATTGAATTGTTGTCTTCGCTTTCGCCGAAATTCGCCTCATAGAATACTCTTGCCACTCCCCGGACCACATCGATTACTGCTAAATTCCACGGATTTTCGAGAGAACGACAATATTTTAGTCTCGTGGCAATATAATAATAACACATTACCTATGTACATCTGAATTTTTGTACAGACAGCAGCAGGCCGGGACTTCCATAAACACAGGAAGACAATACTATTCTTATTCCACGCCCGGTTGGATTGGAAATTCAAAATAAACCTAATCATCATCGTGTAGCGTGTGTGTGTGTGTGTTTAGGAGATGATGTATTCAAACAGAGTTAAAGATGATGTATTCTAATACAGTTCAGTGTCTGTCCTTGTCTCTAATTTATCATGCATTTCAGAGTTCACGCTAATTATTTATTCATACAAATTCAGTTTCAAACTCAGTAGATGGTCAAAATGATTACATATGTACTTTTGCATTTTGCATACAATATGCCCGTCCCTCACACGTCAAGCCTCTTCTTCCATTTAACAAATGATATAATTTGTAGAACCTATTTTCAAAAAAGCAGGTCGACTTTGAAGCTTGCATATTACAAGTAGGTAAGCAACGATTCTGCTGTAGTATACTAGCAAGCAGCCTGCTTCAGACATGAGAGCCGCGTCTCATATATAGCTACATATACCGCAGCAAAGGTCGCCAACATGGACAGGTTGTCAAGGAATTACTCTCTACTATAAAAGTGCAACGGAATTGCACGCCTTCGATGATACATGTCGTATTTTTCCATCCATTCCCACTAAAATTCGCACACAAAAGTTATGGTCATAGTACAGCCGCATGAATTTTATGGTCAAAGGGTCGCCTATATCCTATCTACATACGCCGAGTTCAAGGATAATTTCAAATTTACCGCACAAAAAACATGTGATAACGATCTACAGTACAGGGTCCCTGACCAAACTTAAACATGTAACATCTAACCTAAGCCTTGGTCTCCTTTGGCAATGCGGCTTGAGCGGAAGATATATGCAACAGGTAAGTATTGTTTTTTTCAATTTCAATATTTAAATAATAGAGGACGGTCTTTCGCTGCAAAATATATTCGAATATTGGACATTTATTTTTTACGGAAGCGAATAGCTTAAAACTTAGGTTTGATCTCTATTTTAGGATCGTCGCTTCACTTGGTCACAATTTATGTCAACTGCAGGCTAAAGGATGAGCCCGCTTTAGGTAATCGTCAGTCAGTGTTAATTTTCGGAGCAATGTGTGATATTAATTGTTGGCCCCGCAAAAGCTTTCAGTGCTGTAGGGCGCCCATCATTTACTTAGCAAACGTGTACACAACTGAGTTTAGCGATAGAAGCAGAATTTGTCATTTGGAAATTAGGTTAGCAGACTCAAATTACACAGCGCAGTAGACCAAGCATCACATGTATGAATATAAACTTATGGTGAGTAAACTCAATGTAGACAGTGCGTAATATACAGCATCAATTGTATGGAAGCTCAAATTATGTGAAGCGCCATATAAAATCACTTTTGAAGAAAGAATGTCAATGAAGCACCTTGAAAATATCGTGGTTGAACATCAAAATTATATGTAAACTCAAAGTACACAGCGCATTGTATATGATTTAAATCGAGCACGATTTGTATATATAAACTCGAACTACGTGAAGCACATTATCATATGGTATTTGCAACTAGCAAACTGATGATGCGATGCAAGAAATTTTGAAAGACTGGAGTTTGAATCCTTATCTAAACAACTTTCGTTTATGGCATGGAAAGACTTCACTGTTATTCAAAAAATATTTTTGAATTTCATTTTTCTCTGCTTACACCTTTTGGTCCCAAGCTGCTGAAATCATGTTATTTAACAGCTATTGTAGTCTATTGTCTTAAACCACTCACTCACTCGAGGAGCCTCCTAATTAAACCATCTACTATATTTTTATGTATGCACTGCAGATGAGTTTTGTCCTGACGAAGCTTTATTAAGTATACCATTTTAAGTTCAACTTAATGTTCCCACATGCCTCTACTTTCGAGATCATTGCGCATAACGAAAACAAAAAACAAGCTTAAAACATAAACATGTTCAAAAAAAATTTACATGTTATAAAAAGTGCTTTAAACCTACGGTTTAAAACATAATGTTTTAGAACAACCATCCTTGGAATTAAAATATTTACAGACATAAAGTTTAAGCACTTGGGTAATTTTTCTTGCTAAAAAATTAGCTCTAGAGCAGCATTTTATACTCAGCCCAATGGCACCATTTGGTTTTATATTGGAATAAATTGAAATTACTCAAAAAGTTGAAATTAAAGATACTTGTACCCATTCTTATTATCTTATTCGTCACCAATTTTAATTCAATTTTTAAATAATATCTAGACAGCCAAATAAATTGCACCATTGGAAATGGAATGAAATTCTGGCTTAGTGCCGTGTCAATCTTTAGCAAGACGTAAGTATAAGACAGGAGCCAAAGACGACGTCGTTACTTGTAGAAGATGAGATTTTGTTATAATTGCATTCGACTTTCAACTCCTAAGTGTCCAGTCTGTGTAAACTGTACTGTGTGTGCAATGCCCTAATAAATCTGCAACATAACTATAACTCATACAATAAGCCGTGTTATTCTGAGTTACGTAAAGTGTATAGAGTAGTACTGAACTGTTGAGCATAAATACATCATACTTCCCGAACCTAGTGCACATGCTATTTAGTTACGGAATCATTTGCTCTTCGTTTGGTTTCCAGCCATAATCTGTCGGGTCTGTCTGAAGTACCCATTATGCATATCAGCAATTCTCGAGCATGGCCCTTTTCAGGATAGCTTCTTCCCTTCTTCTCTCCAGTAGTAGTAGTGTTTGGTCCCTTGAGTTCTCTGTTCACTTTTCAACACAGCTCTTCATGTTGTTGTTGGGCGGTACGCTTAGGCTACACGCTACTGCTGTACCTGTACATACATGCTACGACGTTTTATGTACAATACAAGATAGTACCTACTCTTCGCGCATTTAACATATACGTTTACTTGACTTTTGCAGTATTTAAAGTGTGTCAGCCTGTCACTTCCATCCAGTTCCTTCCTTGGGATGAACTATTAGGTACGAAGGACATGGAGACCCCGCGGAGGCTGGAATTGGCCGAAAGTCGACAGTAGTTCTGCGAGCCATACATACACAGGAAGGTGGTTTGTCTCTATACCGAAACCGAGTCCAGGATCGTATCCCGTGGACTCACATGAAGACATCTTTAGCGACAGGTCAATTAACATTGAAACTCCGGAAATCTCTGCAGTGGATGAGATATTTACTGACCGCTGAATTGACTGTCCTGCAACTTGCGTAACAGCCATGGAGCAAGAAGGTGAGAGCTCGGATGACCTCTTTACCGATGGATCAGTGGAGTCGGGTAAGGCAAAATCGGATATTATTACCATTACCTATTATACATTATACTGATTACATTAATGTCGCATCGTAGGTATTTAGAGAGAGTTTATTGTATTCCCCAAAATACATACTTGAACCGCAAACGTAGGCATTTAAATTACTAGCCTACATAAATGTTACTCTACAAACTAAGTATGTAAATGTAAATACATGTAAATCACGCCGGACACGCTAAAATGTTAGGTAGAGACGTTTAGCAGGGTCAAATAAATTTATAGTTCGGTTCGTTCTGTCAATTTCGCTACCCGATTTTTGGTTTGTAGGCTAATTAAATACTTTTGCGCGTAAATTCTATATTTTTTTGGAATCCACTATGATCCTTTTTTAGGTAAGCGTACGTATAGATACCTACAATAGACGTAATAATAATAAACAGTATTAGCTGATAGAAACCGAATTAACATTTAACGATAAACTATATGGCCAGCATGTAATAATTGGCTGAGTAGAAGAGTGAAAGCAGATCTGAAGTTTGGAAACTGTGTGGCGAGTGGAGCATGAAAGCAGAGACGAAGTTTAGAAACTTTGTGGATTGCTTCAGCTATAGCCGTTGTCTATAAGCTGTCCTTTTAACGCCTGGTTATAGTGAGGATGGTGTTTGACTAGTTTCCACTCCTCACATCTAAAACGCTAAATCAGTTTTACCAGTTCCACACCTCTAAGTATTTCAGATCCAAACAATACAACATAGTTCAAATATCAAAAACCGTTACGCGAAAAGAAAGTTGTTTAAGTCCAAACAAAACCTTCTTGATTACGCTTCCAGAGTTGCTGCTATAACAACACAGCTAGACAGTTAACAGGACAGTGTCGCAGTTAAAACAGCAACCAAAGAAGCTTTGGGTAATTGAATTTGGTTTGGAATGCTGCAATTTAAAGAGCCAAATATTTACTTCTGCTTTTCATTACTAGCATTTTCATATAAATCACTTTGACTTGTTCTTGTTTCTTGATCACCTGCTCATTAGACTATACTCCCAGGAACGGTAATATAAAGCAATATATCGCAGACATTCATGGAGCCCATGTCGCCCGTGTTACTACCACGGGCAGAGGTAGGCTCGGCCAACCCGGGTAAAACCTTGGGTCGCAAAAAGACTAAAAGAAAAAGCTAAATTGTAATTTTGACCGGGGTTGGATGCAGCTTTTAAGTGTAATAAATACAACAAATTTTCGCCTTCGGCGAGACAGGTTGCCCCATACTTGCATTGGCGTTTTAAATTGACCTTAAAATCCCATGTAAAGCACTGCACGCTAGAACTGTCAAAGTTATTCCGTACATACTTGTGTAGTTTGCAAGCGGAGAAAACTTAAAAAAAAAGTAAACAGTGTGAGGTGTCAGAGTCTCCGGGGTTGGGTCCAGACATGTGCGTCGAGTACGCCATAGGTCCCGGACGTACCCCCTGAGAGTTTCAGGGTCTGTACATACCCTTTGAGCCGGGAGGGGTACGTACGCTATATAGCTTGTATTGCAGCTTAAGGTTGCAAAAGGTATGTGCGCAGAACTTACACACGTCTAGCCAAACTTAGCGTCTCTAATATCCATCTAGTTTTATGGAAAACTGCGTGCTTGATTTGAAGGTTAACAGAGATCCACTGTATCTATAACACTTAGCTACTTTTGTTTTAAACTTGATCAAGGGGACATCGACTTCTGACTTTTGTTCCGCTTCGTGCGCACGTTCTGTCTACCATACAGTTTCCATTAAAATTAAGCGAATTAGATCTCACAAATTTTCTTGCACAAAGCGCAACGGAGCTCTTTGTTCACAATGAAATGTATTCAAAAATTTTTTGCGTTTAGCTGGAAATGGGTGCTCTTCGCCTGCACAATACAATATCGTATGTGTAAGACTGGGATCGTCAAGCCTTCGATAGGCATATTTTTCTGCTCTTAGCACAAAGGGAGGTCTCTGTATACAATTACGTTTCGTTTAAGATTGGGAACCTTCGATTTCAAAATTTCAAACCTTCATTTAAGTACATAGAATAATTCAGTTTTATAGCGCTTCGCACAAATGGTTAGCTCTACGATTTAAAAATTTTCTTGCACCAAGTGCAAACGGAGATCCTAGATCCCAATTAAGCTGTGTATAAGATTGAGAGCCTTTGATTATAAAATGTTCTTGCGCGCCGCGATAATTGTTATTCCGGTTCCAAATTAAGGTTTGTAAGATTGTGGGCCTTCAAATAAAAAGTATGGCCTCTCAGTTTACAATTACAATCAATTACATGTCCTATAAGATTGGGAGCCTTCGATATTAAAATTTTATTGCGATTCGTGCAAATGGTAATAATTCCAGTTCCTAATTAAGTTTTGTATAACATTGGAGGCCTTTGAATTCAAAATTTTCTTGCGCTTCGCGCAAATGGCGTCTAAGTTTGCAATAACAATAAATTAAATTTGATGGAAGGTGGTTATAGTAATTCTGCTCAGAAAACGGTTCGCGTGTAACCGGAAATCTGTACATACCCTTTCGTAAACATTTGGGATACATCCTTCAAAGAATTTTTCTTACGCACATGTCCGGTTGGGTCGTGTCTCGTGTCAGTGTCTCCGGAGTAGGGTGGTGCCAAAATTAATACGATAGTACTTGTTACTTTCAGCTCTGTAATTCACTTTTTTTTTATAATATGCGCATATCTGATTTCTTAATGTATAGACAATAAACTAGCTAAAGTCGCACATAAAGTATACTTTATGCGATGTTATAATTGAAGTCCAAATAATTATAGCCTGCGCTGGATCGTTCGTCCTATTTTGCTGCTTATTCTATTAAACAGGTAAATGTTTTATACACGTCAGTTTATTCATTGGCGGTGGGCCCTGGGAGAATGGTTTGGGCATGGCGATGCAAGCACGAAGCGTGATCATTGCACTTTCGTGTACACGCTTCAATGTTTCTAATCGAAATCGAAATAGGCAAAAAGTAGGTTTAATGTAAACTCACAAAACTTAATAAAAGTTTAATTCCTCCAATATTACATTCACTCCACTGTTCAATTGAAAATCTCATTTTCGGCAAGCGCGCCGAAACCCTCCAACGCAACAAAAAATGCTGCTTGCTAAAATTGTACATAAAGTAATATTTACGGGATAATATAATGACATCCAACCCCGATTCGAAGTACCCGAGCCCAACCACGGTCTACGTTTAGCATCCGTGCATGTCTATACATGCATCGTCTTTGGTAAATTTAGAGCCCTATGTGTAATATTGCTTCTCAATAGTAGCATTTTTCTATGAAATATGCTCTGTGTTGTTGTTGGTTTTAATTGGGATTCAGTTTGATAATTAGATTAAAAACATGCTTTAATCGCACATAAAACCTTCATTTGAAAACTGGTTAAACGCTTAGCCGCGCGACCCGTGAAAAGAGCCATGTCAAATATTATGCTTCTCAGGACTTGGCAGCAAATACGAGGAAGCAGGGCATGGAGTGAGCGATAAATTGCATCTCGTTAAACGTTGTAAAAATTCCGTTGTATGATAATCGGCCTTAGGAGGTGCGGGTAGAACGATCGCGTCGAAGTGACGCACTTACGCTCTTATTACACACAGTTAAGTAGGACATAAAGGAAGCAGTTTGAAAGGGGACAGACGGACAGACAGACAGACAGACGGACAAACCAAATACATAACCGTCCATACTACGTTAATACGGTAATAAAGAGTAAAGACTTTAAAATATACGTTCGTGAAATCATGAGAAAAGACTCATAGCTTGTTTCAATGACAAAACGACATAAATACGTATATACAGATAAATGAACTGTAATTGTGGAAATGTCTTCCGAAATAAATGTAAGTACGACGTACGTACGCCCGCACAAAGCACAAAATGCATTTACATACCAAAATAGAATACTAGTACATAGTAGTAATGTGTCATATTCTATGTAGGAAAGAAGCAGTAAAGCTTTAAAAAAGTGCAGAACAAAATGCAAATTAAACTGCGTAGTGTTCAGAGTATCTTTTCTCCGTATGTGCAAGCGCGTATAAACAATGGGAAGGACGGGAGACAGGGAGATTCAAGTGTCTAGTTGAACGTTGAACCCCAATAGAGCATTAAACATGGCTAACGTCTATCGTTTACGGCTGGAGAGTACCTAATAAGGTTTGGTGCCATCCATAAACGACGTCGCCGGAAAAGCGCATTTTATGACCCCCACCCTCCCCCTAGTCGCTCTTCGTCGCAAATTACGAACCCCCTCCCTAAAACGACGTCGAAAATTAACAACCCCCCAATGTTTGGTTTACGTAAAAAAAACGGCCTGTACAAGTATGGCCACCTTAGCTATAATTTGTTCTTACAAATCATACCATATTGCAAAGTTTCTGTCCGTCCGCCTGTATGTCCGTCTTTTGAAACGTGATAACTATTGTAAATACTAATGCACCATGCTCAAAAAAATTTACCAGCATATTGGTAAAGTATAATGCTACTATTGTCTCTTCTCCGCTGTGTGCCATGTCACAGATGACTGCTTCCGCTCTAATAAAGCCGCTAAGTGTCAATAAAGCGCAAGTTCGACGCAGCATGAAAATTTAAATTATGACGTGTAGAAAGTCAAAGCCCTCTGTGTCAAAACCAACTCAGTTTCGGCTTTTAATTAGACAGAAAAATGTTTGTAATCATGTGTCTCAATTTCAACGTGTTTCATTAACTATTAATGGTGACCTTGACAGCGTTGTCACCTCACCCACCCCCGTCCCGTCGCTTTTCGTCGTATTTGCTGACCCTCCTACCTCCCTTCTTGGCGGCGTCGTTAATGGATTTCCCATTTGTGTCCGGCTCCGGATTTAGAAAGGTTATGAGGCCATAGGGCTCTACGCTCTGCATAAGAAAAGCCTAATACTTCTAAAGCGAAATTCTTAATGTACGGACCGAACGAGTCAAGCATAAATCAAGTATAAAATATAATTGAACCATTTTCTAGTGTTGTACAGAAAATATATGAACTTGCTTCGTAAAAATACGAACAAGTTGATTCAGTTCAATGTGCCCCTTGTAATCCCATGCCCATATCCCATGGAGGTACTGTTGGTGAAATTAATGATAGAACCAACCCGAGGCCTCCTAACTTATCGGATATCGGATGTGCTCTTCTCGCTGAGGCCTCGGATTTCAAAATCGGGTTTATTGGATCTATCATTATTTCCACCAACAATATGTATAAGGTATAATTAATAGTCTTGCATTTCACACTTTTTTAAGTTGGATATTTTTTATCCGGTGTTCTGTGACTCTACGGGTTCGGCAATGGCAAAAAACATTTTGCCCCTGTATTTATACTAGTGTGATTGTCTAGATCACCTATTTTCACGCACGTAAGTGAGATTCTATTCAGAAATCAGATAGCATTATGTAGCTACTTTAGTAGGTCCTCTATCTACTGTCATTGTTGCTTTATTGATTGTTGTTGCACTAAGTGTAATGGATATTGTATTTGTATGTTTTACAAGTAACGACCTCGCCTTCGGCTCGTGTCTTATACTTACGCACGCGGCGCTGCCGCTTAGCGGGCTTGGCCCTACGTTTGGAACTTATTAGAACAAATATTCTCTTTAGTAAATAAATCTATTACTTAACTCTACAAATAGTTTGACGTTATAGCAAGACGCTGCAGGTTCTTAAATGCGTTCTATTTCTGTCTGTTTAAATCTTACCTGAAGCGTCTAACATAACAGTTCGTAAGTACTTTGTTTCTGTTACATGGCTTGCTATAACGTCAAAATATTTGTGGAGTTAAGTAATAGATTTATTTACTAAAGAAATATTTGCTCTAATTAGTTCCAAACTAAAGACACGAGTCGAAGGCGAGGTCGTTACTTGTTATGTAATATTTATATACCATGAACTGTGGTTAATTATAATATTTTTTTTCATTTTTAAATCATGAATACATTATTCCTGTACGTAAAGCAATAATTAAATCGACATAAATACGATTTATCGTGAAATAATGATAGAATATTATAAATGGGGAGAGCGGGACAGGCGGGGAGTTTTAGGGAGGCCGGCAGCCTTTCTTGAGCCAATAATCTTGAAATAGGCTCCAATCCAATGCCATAGTACATTAACTCCTGCGCCGTAGAATATTAGAGGCGGGACGTCTGAAATCTATTTGAATTCGCTTTGAAGATGTATACTCTTCTATCAGGTTTGGGTTTGGGTCAGACTCACATCCCCCAAGATCACCCGACACCAACCTTTAAAACCGAGCAATCTGTTTGGTGAAATTAACATTTGCGAGGTGTGACAGTGCCAAGACCTGGACCTGGACCACGTAGAGTTGTGCTTGGGCGGTATGTCAAGTCAAAGTGACTTAATAATGCTGATCCTGGTTGTTGTTAAGGCCCATGGAGGAATTAAAAGTGTCAACAAATTCCTTTAGGATTATCAGAATATGTCAACAAAGGTAACAAAAAATTCGTTGCTAGGGGTCATGTTTTTGACCCATAAGTCCTGACCCCTTGACCATAAAAATCTGAACAACGAACTTGATCTCCGGATTGGGCATAACTTTATGATGACGGGATTTGGTGGGTCTGGGTTGAGAAATGCGGCCGGAATCCGGCGGCAAGTCCAAACCTTGATATAATTTTATAATAGTTAGAATAGTAAATTGCCAGTCCCTATTTATAAATCCCTCATTACTTTTTTGCGTATATACATAACACTTATTAAATCCCCCACTAGTATGATGTAAATCGTAAATATAAATAGCATGCTTCTTTTAAAAACATGCATTTTGAACTTCGATTGCATTTAAATTCGGAACCGCAGTGTTGACATTAATACATATTTACAGGTAGGCATTTAATATGTGACTGTAACTAGTGACTAATTTTACAAATGGCATACCTATTCACTTATTTATTAAGATGATGACAAGTACGGGACTGATCCTGATTGGCGTAATATTGTGCAGAGGGAACACGAGAAGGCTGTTACTGAAAATGATGAACGAAGGATTGTGAACATCAGAGTCGCTTGGCAGCAGAACAGTAACCGGAATTTGCTTTGTAGTAAGCTGTTGTACTTTGTCTACCTTAATGAATCCTCGTAAAATATATACGACTAGCACGTTACCCGATCTTACGATCCGGGGGAATTGGCAAAAACCGGAGAGACCGAATTAGCGGTTACTCTTAGGGTACCGTTAAGCTTGTCATAACCCGATCCGACTATTATTGTCTCAAGGAAAACTGGGAACGTCCAAATCCGATCAGATTATTATTGTCTCGAAGAAATCGAATTCGGGTCAGCCGGCACCACTGGGCCCCTCCATACCCGATCCGATCACTATTATCTCAAAGAAATCGAATTGGGGACCGCTGGCACCACTGGGCCTGTCCAAACGCGATTCGATCGTTATTGTCTCAAGGAAATCGTATTCGGGCCCGTCGGCACAATGAACCTAACCTAACCATGGGCGTATCCAGCCATATCAGTTAGCCATAAGCCATCCAAATCTAACCTAACCATGGGCGTATCCAGCCATCAGTTAGCCATCAGCCATCCAAACCTAACCTAACTTAAAATATATGTTTCCGGAAAGTTTCCGAACCTAACCTAATCAATGTTTCCGGAAAGTTTCCGAACCTAACCTAACTTAAAATGTAAAATGTTTACAAAATATTTGAGTTTAGTTATTGAATATTTGAATAAAACTTAAAATCAACGTTGCTGGCAAGTTTCCGAACCTCCCGAGCTCATTTCTATATATAAGAATTTGAATTCGGGGCCGCTGACCCGCGCGAACGTGATTGGCTGGGCTAAGTCCCCAGTACAGGCACCTGCCTCCATGCAGCCGACCCCTCACAGACCCACGTGACTCCAATGCGTAAGTGAATACTTCCATTTCTGTCCCCTTACACAGCCACCCGACCCCATGCTGTCGACCCCTTAGCAAACGGTCTGGAGTTCGATTCCTTCCAGGTGCAAATTGGTTTTTGCAAAAAGTCAACTTTTGTTTGGGGCGAACAATTTTCGCTAAAATTAGGAACATTTTAAGGTATCACTCATTTGAATTCGCACAGTAGTTCCAGAGGAGATAGCTGACATACATACATACATACATACATACATACATACAAGCATTCATACCCACAAACACACCAACGATTTTATTTATATAGATTAGTAGTTTAGTTAACATTACCTAATTCTGGCCGAACGAAGAGAGGGTAGTTTGTTTTTGACATCTAAATGTAAATCTTTCCATCCCATTTCTTAATATTTTTTTAGACCTATTTTTCGAAATGTCGAGTGTAAATTCTGGCCGACTATAACGAAGACAGTTTATGTTTTTCACGAATTAAATATTTTCTGTCTCATTTTCACGTATTTTTCAACTTTTTTGAAGATTATACATGTTAATTTAGGTACATGCTGCATGCTCCTTTTCTGATTTTCAAGTTTTCGACTACTATTTAAAATGCATATGCATGCTAACAAAATTATTTTCTATCCCTGCCAAATGCAAGTACAGCCTAACGAGGTTATTTTCAGTCCCATACTAATACATTTAAAGTTTAAGGAAATTATTTTCTGTCTCATACAAACGCAAGCATAGGCTGACGAAATTGATTTGTGTCCCATGCAAAAGCAAGCATTGGCTAACGAAATTATTTTCTGCTCCATACAAATGCAAGTAACAAGTAACAGTTCGAAGAAATTATTTTCTGTCCCATACAAATGCAAGTACAGACTATTTGCATTTGGGGTCAAATCACGTTTTGCATCTTATGTCTGTGATCCTAAGGTGTAAACAAAAATGTAGATGTGTTATGCCATTGTTTTTAAAAATTTCGCCAAATGTCATTTTTCCAACCACTTTGACCCACCGTTTCAGGGTCAAGGAGTCATGCTATAAGAATAACCTTAACCGGGGTTGCTTGTGCGTTCGTCAGTAACAGTATAACGATAGAGGGCTTGGCATGGGCGCGTTGTTAATGGGATTGGAAGGGGCATTGGTATGGACATGTCAGTATACACTCCGGAGTTGCCGGGAAAGCTCAAATCTTCAACACTTAAAGAGGCTGAAGCTGGAGCACATCTCACACTTTCTCTTGATTGAGAGCTGAAAACATAGAATAGTGTACAGCTCTGCGGTTAAATAAAATTAATTATTCTGTTCACTTGAGTATTGTCAAGTATTTCTACATTTAAAAGTCCCAGGCCATTTGGTCAAATCCAAAGACACAAATGACTGCTGTGATCGGGACGGGATCCTGCCGAAGATCGACAAAATTTGACACTTTTAGCCCGACAATATCCAGAGTGAAGCGGGCAAACAAAAACTCCTGTTACTAACAAGTATTATATTCTGTATTGAATATTTACGTGTTTATATGGGTTAGTTTGACTTGATACTATAGGTTTGACATTATTAGCCGAATGTTGTGATAACAATTTAAAAATCTCCTTTGACCAGCCAAACAAGCACGGAAAGACTAACGCGGAACGACTAACTACGTCTTTTAATTATTTATAGGGTGCATGGGCCATGCGTGCGTTTGTTTTAATTGCGTAACTGATAATAATAATTTGTCCTTAGGTGCTCTTGTACTGATCATCGTCTATGTTATAGAGATAGGGATTTCGTTTGTCTGTACTTGCTTTACAATGGGACAGAAAATAATTTCGCTAGCTTGGCTTGTAATTGCATTTTCATGGGACAGAAAATGATTTCCTTAGACTGTAAAGAGGGTGTCCCAAGATAAGAAAAACACTTTCACCAACTAGATTGCAGCCGAAGGTGAGGTCCATGAATCATGCAACTAGTTTCTTCTTAAAGACAAAACATTAGTGTACACATTCGTACTAAATTTGTCTCCTCTAGGAAGACCCGTGTGACCGTTTACAGGGTGATTCTGAGCGACGTGTCTGATTACTGTTTCCAAACAGTTTTAGAATCTGAAACCCTTGTACTAAATAAGCAGTGTTATGTGTGAGGGAATTGACACAAATTAACGAGACTCATACAGGATCACCTCATATGCCTGTACTTGTCGAGAATGATGCATGTAGTCGAGTGACCTCGTGTTGGCCGAGTACTAGACATTTTTTATTGAAGTTTCGGAAGGATCTTAAGCTTGAAGAACAACGTTGTGGGGCTCGCCACCAACGGATGACATATACATGGACCCCGAATATGGCTTCAAAACATGTGCAATACATCAGTCTACAGTGATCTTAACCATTAGTTGTACAGGGATGACTGGAAGAATAATTTTGAAACACATAACCGAGCCACCTCGAAACTTTCCACAGAACTTTCATTTTTCCCGAAAAACTAAATTATACTCTACATTCTGATCCATTCTGACTATACATTTAACTTTGGAATGCGCCCCTTCCCAACTATAATTTTTAACAAGGCAGTAGACCTGATCAAGCCACACAAGATGAGGTGACTGTTGACCTGCTGCATACTTTCTATATAGGATTCCTCAGCCCACTCCGATTTTCGGTGTTTTGTTTACACTGGAAACTTGATTTTAGTATGTCATACATTCCCGTCACGACTACATGGGAATGGCTTAAAGTAGGTCCTTGAAAGTTGTACTATGCCATTATGCTATGTTTTTACTACCTCCAAGCCAGAGCTCAAAGTCTCAGGTCACAATTTTTTTATTGCTGATGAGACTCTCTATTGTATTGCATGAACCTAATATGACGTAGCCTATTGTATTCATCTTTCGAATCACTCTTAATACTTTGCTTTTAATTGCTACCTCCATGAAGAATTCCTAGCTCACTCTCGTCAGAAGACCATATATTAGGTACCTACTATCTCTTTTCACATAATACTAAGAATATATTTTGAATGTAGACTTCTACATTCTACATTTTTAATTTTATATATTCTCTTTTCGCCTTTCAAATCATCTAACCCCCCTTCAAAATCCAAATTAGATCCAAAATACACCTTTAATGGTCATTGGTTACATGCGTTACAGCGGTTTATTATTTGTTTCTTTGTGATAGAGACCCGGGTTGAAAACGCAGCGTTTCGGAGAGAGGAAAAGGCCGAGACGTCACAGCCCCCTGCACCTAAAAAACGGAAACAGATTCTCACAGAAGCTCCTTCTAGGATTTTGCCGCACAAGACAATTGGACAGGATGCTAAGTTCGCTATTCTAAGCAGTGATATAGTAGCTAGTGATGGATCACTGTTTTGGATGACCACGAAGCACCCTATTATTCCGATCCCACCAGTAAACCGACCCCCCAAATTTACTTCCTATACTACCGTTGTCAAAAACTATGGAGTGAATGACACGTTCCAAACTCTACCATGCTTCGATGACGGGGTGATTGACCGAAATATACATTTAGTTCATAAAGTTGGAAGAGAGATCCTGGAATTCAATCGTAAGCATGAGAAAAATAATTCTAACAAGATTGAAGACGACAACGTTTTCTTCAACCTTATTCGAAAACTTAACTCAATTGAGAAGCGGGGGGGATTCTCAGGTTTGTGAAATTAATTTTCTGTCTGTCTTTCTGTCTGTCTGTCTCTCTGTCTCCCCGCGATAGCTCAAGAACCAAGAACCACTGTACTGATTAAAAATAAGTTTTCGCCAATCGATTTCTAATTGGCCGGCAGATGCATTCCTAATCTAGATTAAACCGGAAGTGACCTCCGTTCAGGTCCACATGAAGATCATCCCAACCCGTATTTTGCACGGTATAACTTTTCAACAGCCGTTGCCGTTTAGCGCACCTCTTTACACCGGTACAATCGGGGAGGGCCTAAACACTTACAGTGACCAGGTAGAGGTCACCAATTTTTACTTGCTGCGATTTCAGAGCTGTTTTCATTTATGGATTCCTAATTGCTCCGGTGTTAAATCCGTTGGGCCAAAGATTAATGCCAACTTCACACTCAAGGTCAAAGTCAAGGTCGAACAGTTTTTATGTCGAATAAACGAATCGAAGTTTCATGCTGGTGATATTAGGGTAGGGTGAAATTTAAAGGACGCGCTCCGCGCTTTGGCTATCCCATTACAATGCTTTTTTCCATTTAAGGCGGTGGTGAGGACTTCAGCGCCGAGAGAAAGTACCTTCCGACTTCCGTTGTCATTAACGCTGTTTTTAAGCAGTTCCCTGGAGAAGATGATATACATAGACGGTCTGTGTATAAATATTACAGGATGGCTTAAGAACGCTTGAAAGTATGATGAACAGAGAACTATAACGCATAATCTAATAAATATTGTCTTCCAAAATGACCAGATACATCAAACTCCTTCGCGAGCGTGACCCAACTGCTGCCGCGGACATTCCAGCCTACACCATTGTGAATATTGACGGACCGAACCCGGGCTCGTATGACCCAGCTCAAGCTCTTCGAGCTTTAAGATCTGTTTTCTGCAGAAAGTGTTTTATTTACGGTTGTACGCTTCATAGTAAGTACATTTCTTGCATTTTTATTTACGTGCTTTAGTCAATGTACATAATATTTTCTAAGTATGCAATAGTGTTTCCAGCTGGAGAAGACGAGCGTGTCTCGCCTGAATTCATTACCAAGCTTGGAGCTGCCATTCCGGAGCTTAAACCTTGTCGACTGGATTGCTGGTTATTGAAAGACGCAAAGTCGTTGATCGGTCCTTACGTACGTCCTGAAGATTGGACAGGAGGAGATGACACACTTTGTCGGACCCTTCAGAAAGTATTCGTGGATAACTTCTGCATCATTGCTGACACCATGCAGAAGGATTGTAATCAGGTAACGTTAGTTCATGCTTTGCAGGCTAATGGTGTCCATTATCTTTAGCAATGTTCAAATGTTTCTTTTTATTCAGGTCCGAGCATTTATGCTTAGCGAAACTCCAGGTGAGCCTGTTCCCGAGATTGTGCCGGCTAAGCGTCGACGGCGTTCCCACTCTCTTAAGGCTGCCAAATCGCCAAAGAGGGTAAAAGTCTCGAAACGAAGTCACAGTGGCGTTGTCTGGAAAGGACAACGATTGGATACAGTACGTAACAGCGCTTTCAAGCCTTGTTTCCATCCAGGAATAAGCTGCTCCGATTGCGACTTTTGTATCTGCAGAGTGGGCAAGGTCCCATGTGAGAAGTTTTGTTGCTGTGCTCGTGACTGTGAGTCTTTTATATGCATATGCTCTGCCAGTAATATCGGGATAGTTCTATTTATTAAAGGTGACGTCATGGTAGCATTTATGCATCTGTCCTGTCCGTCTGTCCGTCCGTGTTCAATATTCCTCCTAAAGGTTCAATGTAAAGTGGTGTGGTTTTCGGTGAAAATTATTTCAGGTAATGAGTATTAACACAGCAAAATTATGGGTCTACCATGTGACGTGCAAGGTAGATCATAAAAGGGGTCAACATCAACACTCGAGTTGCGGTTCAAAAGGTATCGAGTGAGGAGTCTATGGAAAACCAAGGTCATAGAGATCACATAGGTGACCTTCTTAACGACACTTTGATAACTTTGATAACAACGGCGACCTGTACAGTTATTAATAAAGGTCATATTCAGGTACAGTGCCTATTATGTGGAAAAATAACCCCAACTAAACCAGCATTTATGAAATAGGTCACTAAGGTGAAATGCGAAATTTCAAGGACACTAAAGGATTTAGTATCACCGTAGTTAGCTTACGGAACCCTTGCCTATGCCAATCTTAAGATGGTTAAAAATATTTAACAATATTATTGGGTTAATATTAACGTGTCCACTAATAATACACTTTTGACCTGCCAAATTGCTAAAACTCTCAAGTGCAGACTTTGACCACTAAATGATTTTCGTCCCCGGCTATTAAACTAAAAGTCTCCACTAAACATCTCCTGCAAATTCCTATACTTCATCGCTGCCCCTCCATATAACTTACATTACTAAGGTACATTAAATACATCAAATGAGTATTTATTCAACACAGACATTCAACACATTCAATTATAATATTCTTTTTAAAAATCTCCCTACTTATCTGTTCTCTATGCTATCTAGCACAGATAATTGTCTATTCTAAAAGGTATCAATTAAACATTATGTACATCCTAGAAGTATTTATTCAACAAGCACACTTACTTTACAAGATTACTTACTTATTTACTTACTTTACAAGATTTACTCAAATACTCAAAGAAGCAACACCTCTTCTTTTTCGCTCCTCCAGATATACTTTTTCGCTGGTGAGAGTTCGTACCCAGACGCCGGAAATTCATTTAGTTCCACTAAGTTTGACCCAAGGAATCCGAAATTGAGCTCATTTTGGCGGCTACATCTCGTCGTTTGTGCCAAACCATCAAAATTTCGAAAATATTTTGAAAATTTTCGACTGAGTCACACAAGAGTGAATTATGCGCCCGTAAACAAACAACGACAGACACACGTCAGCATGGTCATGGTAACGTCAAGATCTTCATAATGGAACCTGAACAAACGTTATGCATTCAGTGTGGGCGTTACTTCAGCGGACAGACTGGTCTCCGGATTCATACCGGTAAATTACATGGGTCCCAGCCGAAAGCTCAGACTTCACAACTATTACCTAATCTGACAAAGCCTACAGCTCAAGCACTAACTCAGGAGCTTCTTGAGCTTAGAAAGTCATCCAAAATTATCCATCGGATTCCTCAGTCAGTTCGGATCCCCTTCGCAACTGAGCTATCCCGGCTGTTATCCGCCTGTGTGTCCGACAAC